>JARVLU010000583.1:24812094-24825768 GCA_031762415.1 Simpsonichthys santanae | reverse complement strand
ATGTTTGGATGTGGCTTCACTCAGACCTCATCATCACAGCTGCAGCCCAGGTCTTGGGTTCCTGTGACGTCGGAGTCAGCCGCCCTCATAGGAGGCGTCACTTCCTCCGGCATCGTGGGATGGAACACCGGCTCTCTCAGGATGTCGTTCAAGCTGCCGTGTGTCCCATTGTTTGGAGCCGGCTTCAAGCCCAACAAGTCTGATGGGAACAAGTAAAAATATTGTTTGAATCAGCTGTTTGGAGACAAAGTTGTTGATTTTTTTTTTTTTTTTATTCAAACTGATCAAAACTAAATCTGCAAACAAAACGTCCTAACATTTTTAAGCTTTTAGGTGGTTCTTTAAGTTTCACAATCAAACAAGACAATGTTCACTCACCACACATGACGTTGTATAACTCGATGTTTTCAAATTCTGGCACGCTTGTCTGATATTTGAAGCTCGGCCCATGGCCGATGAAGATCGTCTGTTTACAGAAAGAAAACCCAGAAACAGGCCTTGTGACATGTTACAGTTCATAGTATTTCGTGAGAAAATACAGTGTGAATACTTATTGTATAAGAAAAACAGCTGGAATAAGCTAAAACATACTGAAATGTGGCTGAAATGGAAGAACAAGCCTAAATCAGCATTAGAAAGCAGTAAGAACATTTTATTTCGCAGACATAGGTTTAAATAAGCAGAAATTAGCAGACAAGTTATAAAAGAGGTTTAATAATCTGAAGTTGGCCAAACAATAGCTGAAAAGTAGCTGAAATGCAACAGGAAGCATAAAAGAAGGGCAAAGAGCTGAAATGAGCTAAAAAAAAGTGGAATTAGCTGAAAATGTAGCATAAAAAGCTAAACAGTAGCTGAAATAGAAACAGTTTGAACTAGCACAATTAAGAAACTAGCATAATTAAGCTGAAAGGAGAATAACAAGGTGAAACTAATTAAGTTGATAGTAGCAGAAACATTAAAAACTTGAATTTTTATCTCAAAACAGCTGAAATTAGTTAAAAAAGGCTAAGGTAGCTGAAAAGGTAGAATGAGCTTAAAATAGCAGAATAAAGCAGAAAGAACATGTTAGCCCATACAGGCTGGAAAAAAAAAGAAAAGGAATTAGCTCAAAACAGCTGGAAATTATTTTAGAAGAGCTTGAATTAGCAACAGCTGAAAAGCAGCAAAAATAAATTACTAGAGGGAAATGGAGAGAACACTTTTTTTGCTGAATTAAGTTAAAAAAAGTAGAAATGGTTGCAAATAATGTGGAATTAATTGAAAAAAAAAAAAGAAATTGGGATAAAAACAGCTAAATAGTTGCTGAAAAAAACTGAAACTTGGAAAAATAAGCTGAAAGGAGCATAAACTGAAATGAGCAGAAATAAGTTAGAAGAAGCATAAAGATAATGTAGTTAGCAGAAAAATCTGTTAGCTGAAAGTAGCTGGAAAAAGTTAACTTTGCACAAGGAAGCTGAAAGTAGCTGAACGTAAAGAAAATGTGAAAGGAGCAGTGAAAGGTTCTGAACAAATCTGACTTGAAGGATGAAAAATGAGATAAATTCATGAGAAAAATGGGCAGAAAAGGCTAAATATGTCAAAAAGCTAAAGTTGCACCAACACCAAAAGTCAAAGCAGGATTGTCCTGAAAGAGCTGAAACGTGTTTGCATTTCATTTCGCCTCAAAATGTGATCGGTCAAAAACATTTTGTCAATAAATTGTTAGGAAAACAGAGCATAAGCCGACAGAACTGTACCCTCATGCTGGTTATCTTGTTGTCGAAGCCGTGGTCGCCAAAAAAGCCGCACCGAGTCCTCAGTTTTTCTGGCAATTTCCTGAAATAAATAATTTCCCTGCAATGAAATTTAAGCAGAACTGACTGACGAGAACTAATTTAATCTTACAGAGACTGTAAATGAAGGTGTACGGTTTCATTCAAAACATCTCTCTGAATCTAAAGCATTTAAGAAAATGGTCAAGTGTAAAGCTGAATGGACTGGGTAAACTGGTTACTTAGCAATGTGCCACTTCCTCTCCATCAGCAGCTGGACGTCCTCGATCCTGCGGTTTCTGGCGTAGTGAAGCCTTTTGGGTAAATGCTGCTTCAGGTACGGTTTGAAGTGCTGAGTTGGCATTTTGCACTGACACAAGATTAAAAAAAAATTGAGTTCTCACATCATAAATGTGCAGTTTACTTTGGGTGACATCTGATTTATACATTAATCGTGTTCTGGTACTCACTGTGAGGTTTGCAACTATGACTTTTGGATCATCTACGAATAAGCAAAATGAACATAAAACTTGTTTTGAATTCAAAACGTCTTGCATTCAGTTTAAAGCAGTCACTCTTGCTCTGCTCACATGTGGTGGATTTGGAGTCGCGGGGACGTATTCTACCGATGGAGCCAGGGATGAGCATGATGTCGTCCAGGTTGAGGGGGTAGTTGCTGAGGAACTCCGTCCTCTCGCAGTGGGCTTCCTCCATTCCTGACAGAAAACACAGATACATTGTTTTTTTACTGTAAAAACACCAGGGCACATAAAATAAACAGGCTCAAAACTTTGTCTTTAGTTAATGTTCAAACATGACTTTTTAAAGAGCTAAACATTTTGACGCAGGAACTGTCAAAATAACACAAATATTAATGAGCTATGTACCAAAAATGTATGGAAAAATTCAAGTAACTAGAAAAATTAACATTTTCTGTGAAAAGTCGGCGTAAATGCTCATCGCTGAAGTACTGCTGAATCATTTTGATGAAAGCTGCTGAAGAAGCTACAAATTAGCTCGAAAACGTCAATTGCTGAACCATAAGTTCATTCAACTTTTATTTAGACAAGTTAACGCTGGTTGAATTTCAACAGTTGAAGATTTAACCAACAATAGTTGAAAGTTTTTACACAAATAATGTCTTTAGGAGAAAAGAGTTTAAAATTGTATAGATTAGTTGAAAATATGTTTTGCAGGGCATTTCAAAATATGGAAATAGCCTAATAACTCAAATACAGTAGTACATGGCTACTTCGCGGTCCGTTAATCTCGCTCGCTCCATCGCAATTTTTCAAAATAACATTGGACATGACACACAATTGGCTGATTGATGGATGATAAGCACAATCGGCATGGATTTTTTTAAATTTAAAATAACTTATTTTAAATTATTTTAGCACCTGCTGCACATTTGTGCAGCCCTTATTGCTGCAGGATAAACTTCCCGCTGCGGAGAGTGGAGAAGTGGGCGTGGCCAAGAAGGCTTGCAGGTGGCAAAGAGCAGAGGAAGCAGGAAGCTTGAGATCATGACATTCTGTGTCTTTTAGAGCATTTAGAGTTTAGAAACATTGTTTAAAATGCCTTTATACATATCTATATAAATACTAAAATAAAGTACTACTTACTACTTGTACTGCTATTCCTACTTTGCAGTTTTTCACTCACCGCGAGTCTTCAGGATACGGATCCCTCGCGTTAAATGATGAACTACTGTAATGTGTTATGGCTAAAATGATGAAAGGGATGAAAAACACTGAGCAAAGTATTTTTTTTTCCTTTTCCATATTTAGAGCAAAGGTTTACTGTTGTTCACACTTTCCACTCTTTGTACTATAAATATCAGCAGATGGCTTCAACCCGACGCTGTTGCATTGTCTGCCTCATGGTAGTGAGCTCCTGGCCTGATTATTTACTCTTCGTGATTTGTAAAACTAACCTTTGTCTTCATGCTCTAGTTCTGGCTCCTGTGCTCCACCTGCACCCTGGATCTCCTGGTTTCCCCGCTAAAACTCCTCATGCTCTCTGCAAGCTGCTCCTTGCCTTCCACCACTTGCCTCCTCGTACAAACCCTCCTGGAACCATTTGGACCATTCACTCCTGCAGCAAACCACTAACTCCTGAAGTATGAGCCTCAACTGGATGTCATCTTCTCACTGAGCTTCATTATATTCAGGGTTACTTCAGGGTTCCAGTCCCTCCCTGCTGAGTCATCTCATCATTTTGTTCATCCACACATTGTAAATAAAAACTGTTAACCTTTTCTGGTCTTGGAGGTACTTACTAAAAACCTTACAGTTCAAATACGATCTGGTTATGAGACGTTTTGAATGCATTTGGATTTGATGTTTTAGTTTACAGTATTAGAATCCAGTGGGTCCTGCAGGACATTTAGCAAAAAGAACTATAGTTGTAATGGTTGAAGAAATTAAAATAATAAAAATTTACAGAAAATGTATTATTTTTGCATAAATGTTTCCGTTGGAAACATGTTTAGGGCTTTATGTGTGTTATGGGACAGGAAACAATCAGAAATAAAGTTGGTCCTACTCAGGACTTTTGTTGTCTTGTCAGAACTAAAAGAAGTTCTAGAGAGACGGCAGAGTACCGTGGTCTCCTACAATGATGATGTTGACACAGCGATGCAGGTTCATCTGCTTCAGTCCGTTCATCAGCTGACCAATGATGTTGTCAATTTCCCTCAGAGGGTTGTCCAGCTGATGGCAAGAAACATTGAAAACACATTCAACTAAAGAAATTGCACTTCCTGCGAAAATGCAGTGTGAATGCTTATTGGTGAACAACTTGCTGAAAAACAGCTGAAATTAGCTAAACATGACGAAATGTAGCTGAAATGAAAGAACAAGCCCAAATTAGCAAAAGAAAGCAGAATGAGCAGACATTTCTAAGGTTTGAGTGAGCAGAAAAGAGCACAAAAATGAGGAAATAAGCAAAACAAAAAAGCTAAAATTAACAACAAAAAATGGCTAAAAATTAACTGAAAGGCACAAAGAAGCTTAAACTACCAGAAGGAAGAACAAAGAGCTGGAATGAGATGAAAATCTGAAATTAATTGCAACATCTAAAACTAGCATAAAACAGCTAAATAGTAGCTGAAATATCTGAAACTGGCAGAAATAAGCTGAAAGGAGCATAAAAAGCTAAAATGAGAAGAAGTAAGTTAATTAGGCTGACAGAAAAAAAAAATTCCACAAAATGAATTTATCTAAAAACAGCTTAAATCTTCTAAAGAAAAAAATATGCTTAAAAATGTAGCTGAAAATGTAAAACAAGCTTAAATTAGCAGAAGAAAGCAGAACATGTTTGTCCAATTAAGCTAAAAGAAGCAGAAATGAGCACAACAAAGTGGAAATTATTTGAAAAAGCAAAACTTAGCAAAAGCAGCGGAGAAGTAGCTAAAAATGCAGAAAGAAACTGAAAATACAAGAAGGATGTGGAGAGAACACGTTTTTGCTGAATTAATTTAAAACAATTTGAAATGAGTGCAAAAATGTGGAATAAGCTACAAACACTAAACTTAGCATAAAACAACTAATAGTAGCTGGAAAAGCAGAAAAATATGTAACTTGCAGAAATAATTTGAAATTAGCAGAAATAAGTTAGAAGTGCAAAAATATTAGCTGAAATTAGCTGAAAGTAGCTGAAAAACTGTTTAATTTGCACAACGAAGCTGAACAGAAGAAAATGTGAAAGAAGCAGTAAAAGGTTGTAAACCGGTTTAATCAGGTCAATTTATTTTCCATGAGAAAAAAAATGGCAGAAAATGCTAAATATTTCACAAAGCTGAAGTTGCACCAATACCAAAAGTCATATGAACATTGTCCTGAATGAGCTGAACGTTTTGATTTATGATTTGTTGAAATGACTGAAAACTGCAGGATGAGAACTGCGCCGAATAATGCACTGAAGAAACATGGATCACAATAGAGTGAAAGCTTCATAAACATTCATGTTATTAAGTTTCTGGTTCATTAAATGATTACGTTATGGTGTTCAGCAGCTTCTGCACTCAGCGCCCACACGTACCTCACTGCTGAGGGGTCCGAGGCGATGCCCGAAGGTGTCCGGCTGCTCCGAGTGGACTGCATAAACATACGGCCTGCAGAGTGATGGAAAAGACAATTATTACATGTGTTTCCATACAGAAATTTATCCTTATGCTCATTTATTTTAAGAACAACTGATCCAGTAAACACATAAAGAACTGTTTTTAATCATGTTAAGATCCCTCGTTAAATTATCCTGAGCTTAAATACATCAAATTAAATCCATTTCTTCTGCTGACACAAGCAACTATAACAGCTGATAATTATGATGCTTTTATTGACAGCATTAACTATAGTTCCAACTGATCATAAAAATTAACTTATATGGTTCACACCAACCTACAGAACTTTTTTTTTTATTATTTGTAATCCATAATCACCAAAATTACAAGAAATTAAAAAAAGATTGAAGTATACTCTATGTAATATGTTTCACTTTTTGAAATTACTGACAAAAAGATAACTTTTTCACAATATTCTACATTTTTGAGACCTTTAGATGAAAAAGGAACTTTTTTTTTTTTTTTTGTAGAAAATGCTAAATTGTAATTTAGTCCAAAATGTCAACATTAATCATTAAAAACAACAACGTGTTGTGGTAGTTATGCTGAACCTATAAGAGACACTTGAACGTTCTTCAGCTTTTCACATCCTTGAACATGAGGAATGTTTGAGTGTTCATGAAGAAACAAACATGACTGCTAATAATCACTCCAAAAACACAGAAGCAAATGTTCACAGCCATGTTCAAATACCTTCAAAAGTTTTGTCTTTGTTTTATCATGACATTTGTTACATAGATCAGTTTATGGCCTTCAAATTCAAATATAAACCTGTCAATAATCACGAAGACTTACAATAATCTAACCACAATAACTAAAACCTCTGCTCACCACTATACCAACATGTTGACCTGAAACTTCTACTAACAAAATTGGTTGATATTTGTAATATTATTTTTCTGCATTAAGACAGAAAACAGAGAAATATTTGAAGAACGAGAAAGAAAAACCTCTCGTCGTCGGGCAGATGTAACCAACGCAGGATGGTCAAAATTCTCCTTTCAATGGGAATCACCCTGAAGGGAGAAAAAAGTTTAAATGATTCAAATATGTTGCTGCAGATTAAACTCATTCTGTGTGTTTTTGTACTGTGTAAAGTCTTAGAATTTGAGTAAATTTGTGAAGGCGTGTCCATGAACACATTTCAAAATAAGATACTACCACAAAAAACATTCAGAAATTTGATTGTACAAACAAAATTCCTGTCTTTATGTGTTGTAGCTGACACTTTTAAAAACTTTGTTTTCTTCCTGGAAATTATTTATATACAGTACTTTTTTTTTTCTCTATGGCAGATTCCATTGTAACTGGTCTCCTGGGGCCTTAGGGTTAATGTGCATGTGTCTGATTCAGGTCTATATAAGTAACTTTTGTACAACTCACCTATTTACAATTGTGTAAACATAATCTAACTAAATAGATAAGCTATTCTATTAAAGAAGCGAATGTAGAAAAAAAAATAAAAGGATTTTCCAGAGCTTCAGTAAAATCCTTTTACTTTTACTGAAGCTACTTCAAAATACTTCAGTACTAACTAAGTACCAAGGCCAGAAGAAAGTTCCTGCTTTCACTCCTTGTTTCTCTGCTGTGATCCAGATCTGCAAAACAAAAAGAATGACTACAATAATTGTATTGTTTTTATTGTTATTTATCAAATTGCGAAAAATTGTATTTGCACTGCACAATTATTCACTTTCTTTAAAATTACAATATATTCACTGAAATCAAAAGTAGCCAGCACCTATAGGTGCATCAGGGAGCAAACAATCAGTCAGTGATACCTAATTATACTTTTTAATCCAGTTAAATAATACTAAGCATTCATACTTAAATTCTGCCCTGAGTAGAGATCTGCCAGAATATAAAAAGTTCAAACACAGATTCTGATTTTATACATATACAGTATATAAAAAAATCAGGAGGTGAAGGACAAGGATCTTGTTCCCAAGGATTTGGTTTTATTTTTTTTTAATATGCTTGTGTCCCAAATATCAGGAGCGCTAGGTGAATCTTTGGATGTGTGCATGAGAAAAGTGTAAGGACAAGAATATCCATTACAGACACTTGTCAAAGTTGTACAAGCATCAGGAACACAATCATTTCAGTACGAGATGGATACATGAGAACACGAGTGCTACTTCTGTACCTAAACCCACTCTTCTCAGAAGATACTGTGTTTACAACAGCAGCTTCAATAAACTGTACGATATAATGAAAAAAAAAAAAAAAAAACTTTGTATATGATACGTAGAATTTGCATAATCTTCCTTTTATAGTTTTTAGGTTTTCTCAAACATCCTCATGCAGTGCGACAACATGGTTAGGGTTAGGGTTATTATAAATTCGATCAACAATGTGAATGGGCCTAGGTTGCTGTTTGCTTCACGTCTTTATGGACAACTAGGCTAAACACGTTAAACCAAAGCAATCTGGAAGTAAGTGACTTCTATCAACCAGTACAAGGGAAGCCCACTATCATTGGGTTTTATTTAGCCAGTAAAAGAAGCTCGAGTGACTTCCAGTGAAATCTGAACTGGACTCACCGGCTGTCCGCCCCACCAGCGGTGGTTTAGTTTCTCTCGGGTGCGCAGGGTGAACGTGGCATTGAACTCTGGGTCGTGCATAGTGTTTCCCACAATCCCATGAGACTCTGGGTACAGACCCTACAGAGAGGTCCCACAGACATGAGCAAACCAAAAGGGCAAACTGAACATGACAAACACAGCTTTCAATCATACAGGTGTTCATTAACAGTCTGACTTTAGCATTCATTCTATAGGAGGCTTCAAAAGCCCAAATATGAACCATTACCTAAACATTGTCCAAGATAACTTACTGTGGCTAGGGTGTATAAATTTGGAAAGGTCTTTGATGGATAGACTGGACGCATGTATGGTGCCGATGTACCGCATGTTCCTGGGAAGAAAGAAATGTTGGGCTTTAAATTTAGACCAACTAAAAATGTAGTCACTAGAAGAGTAAACCTTCATCAGTAGAATGCAAACATGACTTCAAGACATCCATTTCTCTTGCTGACACAGTCAGAAACAAAAACAAAGACATACTTAGTTTATGGAGGTTTGGAATGACAGAGCTGCCCTTTTTCAGGTAGGAGGCTCTGAACCCGTCCACAGACAGCATAATGAGAGGAGGTTGGATGAAACTGTCAAGCAAAAGAACACCAACTGATTAAAAAGTAAACTGGAACTCTGGGAAAAAAAATAAAATGACGATGAAGGGAGAAATACATTCTCCTGAAAGCACTGTCTTTACATGGATCTAGGTCCACAAATCATTGACTTTGAAACTACACTGAACAGAAATATAAACACAATACTTATGTTTCTGCTTCTACATTTGTGTTAGTGAGCATTTCTCCTTTACTGAGAATCTGTCCACCTCACAGATGTGTGGCATATCACGATGCTGATTAGACAGCATGCTTATTACACAGGTGCGCCTCAGGGTAGCCACAATAATATGGAGGGGTCAGAAAACCAGTCAGTACCTGGTGTCAGCAGCATTTGTCTCACACAGTGCAACTCATTCCCTTTGCTTAGCATTGATCAAGTTGTTGATTGTGACCTGTGGAACTGTGGATATTAAGAATTGGAACATACAGTCTTTTAGTTTGCTATCAGATTTTATTATTTTATCGTTTCGCGTGGGCCAAAAGCAGTTACGTCTCAGGGTTTGAACACATGGACGTCTCCCAGAAAAGTTGTATAGTCACGTCATTGTTAGTAAGCTCAGTTTTACATTGTTATTCTTCATAAATTCAGCATTCTTAGTTATCATTTGTATTGTTAACTATTGATGACACCTGGGGTGACTTGGATTGGGAGCAGATGAAGCAAGGAAGTAAAAAAAACACTGGGAAAGGCAGGACACGCAAGAACATAAAGAGAAGAATCTAAAAGAAACACAAGACAGATGCAGATTCTCACAATTTGTCTTACCCTGCGGGGCATTCGGGACTTTTGATTTCCTCACAGTCCTCTTGCAACCATGACGCCTCACCTCACAAGAAAACACAGCCAGCAGATTTTATTCTCTCTGAATCACATGTAAAATTATGGATAAATCTTTAAAAAAAACCAAAGTACCATGGCAGAGGGATTTGTAGTTGGAGCAGCAGTCTCCTCTGTCCAGACAGTCCTCTGAACAGTGGCAGGCATGGTTTTCATTCCTCTCCTCCCCACAGCGATCCTCCGTACACTCAAACCCTCGCTCTTAAACACATAACAACATTCAACCAACTTGATCCTGCAGCATTTACTACTAAACCTTTACATACTCTCACAGGATGAGGCATCAAAGTGGTAAACATGTCAAGTTTACTGCCAGTTAGTGCGTTAAAATCTGTTAAATGCACAAAAATATAGTTACTTTGCATTCAGATCTAAAAAAAAAAAAATCTGACCTGGCCCTAGTCCATACTTTTTCTGAGCCTGACCCTTTGGCTTTTGTAGCTTCAGATGTTGCAACTTCCTTCACCTCAGATGACAGCAGGGTGCGGAGCACAACACGCACAGCTGATAATCTGGTTGTCTAGCTGAAGCTTAATGCAACTTTTTTTTTTTTCAACCTCTTTCAACCGGCCAGTCAGTAAACGTGCACGGTCAATGATCCGGTTGTGCATCTCAAGCTGAACGCAACTTTTTTTTACTTCTTTCAACTGGCCGGTGAGTGGACGCGCGGCCGATGATCCGGTTGTCCATCTGAAGCTCAACATGACTTTTTATTATTTTTTTTAACCTCTTTTAACCGGCTGGTCGGACCTAAGCGTGCACCTGACTCAGCAGGTTTCACTGTGGTGGCTTTGTAGAGTGAGTTCTCCCATTTTTAGCTTTTGTTTGATACTTTCCACCTCCATTATGTCGCTTGTTGTGGGTCAATTGCAAATCCTCAGATGTGTGATAAAAGCAGGGTGGTCGGCGCCACATACGCAATTAAAACCACATCAAAAGCTGAAGCTCAACATGGCCCGCCCATCAAGCACATCATTTTGGTTTGGCCCAGCCTGAATTTCAAGTCGGGTCGGGCTGAGGGCTCAAGCCAAAAAATACAGCTCCAAGTTCCTTTATCTATTTTTTATGTTAAATAATATAAAGTACAGTGCGCAAGTAATGGATTTTTTTTGTTAATCAACTGCTCTGATGAGCACGTCTTTTGCATTACCATTTTTCTGTGTGCTGATGTTCACTGTAAGGTGTACAGTGACAAACTTCAGCTTAAGTGCAAGATGATGTTTTTTTTTATTTCAAGATTATTGTTTCATTAACAATAAATTAATCTTTAATTAATTGTTTTTAATTGATAAACCAGTGAGAAATATCCACCTTAAAAGCAAAGGATCAGGAACGCTGTGGTATCTGACCTGTTTTCAGGCAGTGATGATCGAAGTCAGAGCAGCAGCTGTAATAGGTTTTACACAAATTGTCACATCTACATCCTGGAGGATCGGCCACCTCCAGCTCGAAGCACCTCCCCTTGCAGGAGCCCGCTGTGCTGACCCAGTCCGATAAGTCTGGAAGGAGCACACAGCCAGAGTAAGAAACAGTTGCTGCAAAACATCCATGCATGAAGTCTCAAACCTGATTTTACATTATATTCTTAATGTTAAAGAAACAAAATCTGTTTGAAATCCATGTGTTCAAAATTTAAATCTTGACACACGTTCATGGAGTGTTCACCGTGGGCCACTAAAACCATTGGTTTTACACTTTCACCCTGTTTTTATGCTGTTCAGGCTGGATGTGTGCAGATGCAAACCTGCAGTGTGTCAGAGCAGTGCAGAAGTGATCATGCAAATTGAAATTCAATTCAGTTTTAAAGTATTGCAATAAATTTAAAGTCAGAACGGTGGCATGCAATAAATGAACATCTGCTCAAACAGCAAAAACACTTTTGTTTGGTGGTAGTAGCACTACAGTGCATGCATCTTGTGGAGAAAACACCAAAACTTCAAATCAACAGTTTTTTTTTTTAAAGTTGTTTAACTGTGAGGAAAAAATACAACAAAAAAAAAAGATAAACGTGTCCTCACCTTTAGTGTGAGGTGATGAGTTGTCTACTCCCTCTACAGGTCGGGTGGCTTGAAACACATAAGCTCTGCTGACATCAGAACCCCACAGGCAGAACACAATCACAACCTGCAAAAGACACACAAAGTAACATTAACGAGTCTAATTTGTGTTTTTCAAGACGGACTGTTAAAGACGAGACTCTGCAGCAACTCTGAACCGAGCAAAACTCCAATGATAATTATAATCAGTGTTGATTTGTACCAAACTGCAAGAGAAAAGAGCAGAAGTCTGCAACTGAAACTTGCAGCAGTTTGTATTTTTTATCCACTTACAGTGAAACTTCTGCTCTTTACTTAGAGAAAAGGTTATTTAAAAGAACTGTGCAGGTTTAGTTGTGAATCTTTGTACAAATTGCTGCAGATTGCATCAGTTTTGAACAAAACTCCACCCCAAGAGTTTGTGCATGGAGGACACACGTGTTGCAAAATCAACAGGAGCAGAGTTTATGAAGGACAAAAAAAAAAATTGTTCACTCAGGTACATGTTGCAACGGCACAAGACATGCTTGTAACGGCTGCCAACCCACTCTTAGGTTATTTCTTGCAAAAAAAAAAAAAAAAATCTAAAACTAAAAGGAGCCGTTCAAACCTACTGTGTTTGCTTCTTTGTTTTATTTGGATGAACTCAGTTTAGTGTTATAATTTTCACCTTCATGTCCTTCAGTACAGAAGAGTGTGACAAAAGTGCAGTGACATGAGGCAAGTTTCTTTTTTTACATGGATTTAAGAAAATATATACTTTGTATATTTTATGGATTTTCAAAGGTCTGCCAGTTAAAATGTGACAGGTTTTCATTGGGAAAGTGCAAACTGGTCACCTATTTTTGTTATTTGACACAAGTTTGATTTCAATTTTTTTTTTTTTTGTCAACAGTTTCATTCAATTAAAAAAATCTTTTTTTTTTTGTTTGTTTGTTTGTTTTGTTTTATTTAAGAATGCAATGCTATGATATGTTGGTGAGTCCTGCAAGTCACATCTAAAGGGTCAGAAGTCAAAAGAGACATCACAGTAAGAAAACTAGACAATAAAGGAAGTATCTCACTGGACTGTGACTGCATGTGTCTCCAGAATGTCAGGTAACGTTCTCAAAAGTTTCTTCATCCGCTCATGTGAGATATAGAGGCTTTGAATCGTGTTCCTAGAATGTGGCATGTTTGAAGAGATAGATCCAAATCTGCCTATCTTCATTTCCAAATAACATGCCAGTAGATTAAACTGTAACATTTTGGCAGCTCAGTGGTTAGCACTGTTGCCACACAGCAAGAAGGTCCTGGGTTCAATCCCCCGGGTTGAATCGGGTGTCCTCCTGTGTGGAGTTTGCATGTTCTCCTCGTGTTTGCGTGGGTTTTCCTCAGGTACTCTGGTTTCCTCCCACAGTCCAAAAACCTCCATGCTTGGCTGCCTTCAGGCCCAGGCCTCCCTTGTAAAATAAATCTGTGATCTCAGTGGGATCTGCCTGATTAAGTAACGGCAAATAAACAAACAAATAAACAAATAAATAAATGTGGGTGTAACTGCTGGGATGGGACCAAAGGCAGCCAAAAGGATGGAAGTGGGCAAAAATGAATGAATAAATAAATAAATGGCCTGGAAAACAAATGTTCAAGCCACACACTAAAAAAAAAAAAAAAAAAAAAAAAAAAAAAAAATTATTCAGATATTAAAAAATGGCCACTAAATTTAAAATTCCCCTAAATTGGAATTTTGC
>JARVLU010000583.1:24758761-24775450 GCA_031762415.1 Simpsonichthys santanae | reverse complement strand
GAAGTTGTTTTACATTGAAAAAACGTGTTTAAAAAGACATTACCGATCGCCGTTTAGTTTCGGTTTCGTTTTACGGCTGAAAATCCGCGTATACGGCTAAATCGGTATACAGCCGAGCCGTTAGAATGGATCTCGGCCGTAAACCGGAGACTACCTGTACTGTATAATTGATAGATTCCAGTTTGTAAATGTAAATAATAAATTGTCTTCATGCACCAAAGTTAGTCATGGATGTCCTCAGGGCTCAGTGCTTGGACCAATATTCTTTACTTTATATATGCTTCCATTAGGTTAAGTTATTAAACAGCATGGGATACATTTTCATTGTTATGCTGATGACACAATTATATTTGTCCATGAAACCCAATGAATCCAATCAGTTACTTAGACTACAAGCATGTCTTAAAGACATAAAGCAAGGATGACCCTTAATTTTCATCCTTTAAACTTAGACAAGACAGAAGTTGTGGTTGTTGGACCTGAGCATTTTACGAATACATTTTTCAGTCGTTCACCAATTCTAGATGGCATTAATCTGGCTTTCAGTTCTTAAGTTAAAAACCTTGATGTTACAAAGTATTTTTGATCAGGACTTTTCTTTTTCCCCCCCCACATTAAAAACATTACCAGAACTGCTTTTGTTCACCTGCGTAATATTGCTAAAATTAGAAACATCTAAAAATGATGCAGGAAAAACTGGTTCACGCATTTGTCACATCTAGACTGGACTATTGCAGTGATTTGTTGTCTGGGTGTCCAAATACTGTAATTCTTTAAAAAGTCTTCAGTTAATCCAAAATGCTGCTGCCAGAGTCTTAACTGGAGTTAGTGGGAGAGATCATACCTCTCCAGTTTTAGATCCTCTCTGTTGGCTCCCTGTCAAATTCAGAATATAATTCAAAATCTTACTTCATACCTACAAAGCCCTCAACAACCTAGCTCCATCTTATATTACAGATCTTATTGTTCAATATTTTCCTATAAGAGACTGCTCTCAGACTGAAGACACTTGTGGTTCCTAGAGTTTCCAAAAGCAGAATGGGAGGAAGATCTTTCAGTTCTCAGGCTCCTCTCTTGAGGAACCAACTTCCAGTTTCTGTCGGTGAGGCTGACACGTTGTCCAGTTTTAAGACTTTCCTTTTTGATAAATCCTACAGTTAGGTTTAACTTGTTATGCTGCCATAGACTTAGACTACTGGAGGACAAACTGACCTCATTTCTAAAAATGAAGTTACAAATAAATGCATGTGAATAGTTTTCATTTGATATTATTTCTATCTTAACATGTGATTCTCGACCTGCCATTGTGTATCTGTTCCTCTTAAACCCAGCAGGTCGAAGCAGATGACCGCTTGTCCTGAGCGTGGTTCTGCTAAAATTTCTTCCTCATGAGGGAGTTTTTCCTTTCCACTGTTGCCTTCATGCTTGCTCAAGATGAGAGTTCTGTGATGGCGTTAGACTCAAAGCAGTCTGCTCCTCAGATAAAAAGTGCAATTAACTTTTTATATATGTGAATATTTCTGTTCAGACTTCTGTTGTGACTTGGCGTGATATAAATAAATTGAATTGAATTATAAAGTGATAATGCAGGGACAATGTTTGTGCGTACAGATTGTTGGTGATGCAGTGGGCTGGGGGTTTGTGGTCCGAGGAAACCAACCTTGTCACGTTCAGGCTGTGGAGCCTTGTGGTCCAGCTGCTGCTGCAGGGATGAAGGTAGGAAGACTAAAACTACCACAAACACATTAGTTAAAAACAGGGAGGGTTATTCATGCCAGTCACATCGTTTGTGTTCTTATAATTTATATATATATATTTTATATATTTTTTTTAATCTAAAGGTTCGCCAGTTTGTGGTTTCGGTTAACGGACTCAATGTTCTGGACCTTGACTACCGGACTGTGAGCCACCTGATCCTAACTGGACCCAAAACTGTTGTGATGGAGGTGATGGAGGAGACCGATCACTGAGGAGCAGAACACACACACAAGCAGATAGATGGAGAATAACTTTCACCAACTTCTGCTTTTTATAAAAAATCGTCACAAACGTTGAAGAGAGAAAACTCACAAAACACCTGAAACCTCTGTTGTTGACCGTTGTCATGGAGATCAATCCAACCAATAGGAGTGTGACATTTCCATTCATCATCTAGATTCACGTGTTATTTGTGTAGACTATTTAGAACCAGAAAGTGTTGTTTTACATTTATTTATAGTCTTCAAGTTACTTTCTACACACAAATAAATGCAGATTTTATAGAAGCCGTAACGTCTGATGTCACTTGGGTTCAGGTTGTTTGGACTTTTAACCCTGAACCCCCCATCCACTACCCTCACAAACAGTACCAGCATCCATGTCAGGAACATTTAAACACAGACCTGTTCACACAAACACACACACACACACACGGCTTGGTTTAGTGCACGACCCTCTGACTGTGTTTACTTTTCCATCCACCGCCGGCTGATTCTCAGAAAGAAAAAGAGAAATGTGAAAAAAGGTGTGAGGTAGATAAACTACTTAGTGAGGAAGCAGCTTGTGTTTGTCTTAACGTTCTTTTTTTTTTTTAACTTTACCATTCCTTTACCTTTTTATACCTTTATGACTTTTTTGTACACTTTAAGCGTTTATTCTGTAGTATTTCAATATGATGCTATCAGCAGGTTTGCTCTCTGCAGGGAGGTTTTAGAGACCCAGTCTGGACTGGACATATTTTGGTTTTACTTCATGTGATTGTTGTCATAGAATTGTATTTGGGTTTAGTTGTCACAAAGTTAATGTACAGTAATAAAGAAGTGAGACCGATCTGAGAAACACGCATTGTACTTGTATGTTTCAAACATGATGAACGACAAATAAATTTGATTCTGACTGTCAGACGTTTTCTGTAAACCTTTTGAAAATGTACAAATGCAAACTTGACAATTAGAGCTACAGTATAAGGCAAGGTGCAAATCAAATAAAAGATTGGGGGAATGTTGGCACAGAGGTTAGAAAAGGCAATGTGATATGAAGGTTGCTAGTTTGACTCTGTGCTCTTGAGCAAGGTCCTTAACCCCTACCACCTGCTCTCTCGTGTATCCTAAAATCCAGTGGTTCTCAACTCTGGTCCTTGAGGAACACCATCCTGCAAGTTTTAGTTGTTTCCCTGCTTTAACGTACCTGATTTCAATAAATGTGTGATTAACAGGCTTCTGAAGAACTCGAGGAAGTAATCAAATCAGAGAGAGAGAGAGAGAGAGCAAGAGAGAGAGAGAGAGAGAGAGAGAGAGAGAGAGAGAGAGAGAGAGAGAGAGAGAGAGAGAGAGAGAGAGAGAGAGAATATCACAAAAAAACCTGCTCTACTTTGTCAAGAGTCATAAACTCCTTTGCAAATTGTCGGAGTTGTGGTTTTTGTTCCTGGTGTCTATCTCCATCTGGTGTTGTGGTTATGTCTGTGTCCCCCTGCTCCTCTGTTTCTGTCTTTATAGGGTTTGTGCTTATTTAGTATCTGGCTCCATCTTGTGTCGTGTTAATGTCATGTGTCCTCAGTCTCTGTCTTCGGCATCTGTGATTACTCGCAGGTGTCTTCACTTTGTCTAATTAACATTTACTGTATTCAAGCCAATGTGTTTGTCTCACTCCTTGTGTTGGCATTGTCTTCTGTCCACTGGTGATGACCTGTTTGTTTTGTGAGTCCCTCCTTATCATTCAATGTTTGTTTGGCATCCCTATCAGCTTTTATGTTTTGTTAATAAATTATTGATTTTGTATATTCATCCTGAGCCCTGCCTGCCTGCCTGCACCACTGGGTTCACCAGCACCAGCCTTTTGTGACAAATGTTGTACAACCCAAATTATCACAAACCGCAGACAAGTGGAAACAAATAAAATTGGCATTAATACTGTAATGAGACACTGTCACCAATCATCTCATAATTAATATCACACATTATAACTTTTCATGATGCTTTTTAATAAAATGAAAACTATGGAGTTCCTTTGTTTCGCAGGGAGGTCCAACTTCAATCTATTATGGATTTAGTTTAATAAATTCACTGTTATAATGAAACAAAAATGCAAATGAAAGGACACAGGAAGGTCAAGGTTGATTTGTCAAACCTTGAAAAAGCTGAGGCATCATCATGCAAATCAGGTGAGAATATTTAACCAGAAACTGCTTCGGCACGTGACGAGAAACGACAATTAGACTGTTGTTTTCATGTGAATTTAAAAATAATATAACAAGAATGAATGACAGAGAACTGAAATCGAAGACGAGGGACTGGACTGATGATTTATTTTTCAATTCACATTATTCAGATTATAACAGAAGTGTTGACATATAATTATAAAAGAGGCAGAATCTTTCATTTCACTGATTGTGTCATTTATTCATGTTTCAGGAATGATTTTGGTAAGGGCAGCATCAATGCCAGCACCAGCTTTTATTATTGTGATTATAGTCGACAGATGGATAAATGAAACTGAGACATATCACTGCGGGGGCTTCTGGGATGCATCCAGAGAAGAAAATCAGATGAAGAGCGAGAAGAACCTCCATCTCTGAGGAGCAAAGAGCAAAGTGACGTTTGGATCGAGCAGTTTTACGTCTGGTTCTGATTATGTGTGATGTGGGTTGGAACAAAAGGCCAGTTTATCCAATGTACCTGCTCGATTCAGAACACAAACTGTGTTCTGATTAATAGTTTGAATGCTGACTCAGCGTTCACATTACAGGTAGTCCTCGACTTACGAACGGGTTCCGTACCTACAAACCGTTCGTAATACGATTTTGCCGTAAGTCGGAACTCATTACACGTGGCGCCGCACCCGTTCGTAAGTCCGGATTTTTTAAGTCGAGGAAATACATGTAAAATGTATGCTAACGCTGCGCCGCACACCCGTTCTTAAGTCCGAGTTGCCGTAAGTCGAGGACTACCTGTATAGAGATCCTGCTTATCTTTATTTCCATCCATCCACCCATTATCTTTACCCGCTTCTTCCTTTTTTGGATCACGGGGGTCACTGGTGCCCATGTCCAGCAGACACTGTGCGAGAGGCGGAGGACACCCTGGACAGGTCTCCAGTCCATCACAGGGACACACAGAGACAAACAACCATTCACACTCTCACTCACACCTAGGGACCATTTAGTCACCAATCAGTCTAACATGCATGTTTTGTGACTTTTGGTCTTTGTACTTTTATCCATCCATCCATACACAAGAAAGACCTGGATTTTAACAAAGAGTGATGAAAATAATGGATAATGACAACAATAGACCATCATAATGGATTCATACAAATGTACTTTTTTTTTTAACAATTAAAACAAAATTATAATTAAAAGGAGAAAGAAACATAGTGGAAAAAACAGCTAGACCACGGGTTTGTGTAGAATAGTAAAAACTCTTTCCACAGCCACCTGTTCCAGCTCTTCTGGGAGGACTTCAAGGCGTTCCCAGGCCAACGGAGAGACATCTCTCCAGCACGGCCTGGATCTTCCCTGGGGTCTCCTCCCAGTCGGACATGCCAGAAGCACCAGGTGCCCAGGGAGCATCCTTACCAGATGTCTGAACCACCTCAAGCCCATTGATGTGGAGGAGCAATGGTTCTACACTGAGCCTGGAGAACTGAACTTCTCACCCTGTCTCTAAGGGAGAGTCCAGCTGCCCTGCGGAGGAAACTCATTTCAACCGCCTGTATTCATGATCTAATTTTTTCCATCACTACCCAGAGTTTGTGGCCATAGGTGAGGGCAGGAACATAGACCAACCAGTGAACAGAGAGCTTTGCCTTACAGCTCATCTTCCTTGTCACCACAACAGACCGGCACAGAGTCGACAGTACTGCAGATGCTGCACCAATCCATCTGTCAATGTCACTTTTCATTCTTCATTGACTCATGAACAAAACTTACTTGAACTCCTCCACTTGAGGCAGAACCTCACCCTCAACCTGAAGACAGCAAGCCACCTTTTTGCAACTGAGGACCACGGCCTCAGATTTGGAGGTGCTAACCCTGCACCAAGAAATTCTGTCCATAAAAGTTATAAACAAAATCAGTGACAACGGGCAGCCCTGGCAGAGTCTAACTCCCACCATGAAGGGGTCTGACTTACTGCCGGCAATGCAAACCAAACTCTTGCATCACTTGTTTAGGGACCGAACAACCCGCAACAACAGGCCCCCAATCCCATACGCACATATACCCCAAAGAACACAGTTAAATGTTTTCATAAGTCCACAAAATGCATGTAGACTGGTTGGACAAACTCCCATGACCCCTCGAGGCTCCGTTAACAAGAGATGCAATAACTTTAGGTCTTTGTGCTTTTATGTATTTCAAATATTTTCCTTTAATGTTTTTTTAATCCCATTACAAATCCATTATGACCGCTTCAGTATCAGCTTAAACATTTTAATCCCATATTTGTTTTCTTATGCCACTGTTAGTAATTATTATGATAGTTTTAGCTTTTACTTTCCTTTTGCTAATTTCAGCTTTTTGCTAAAATATTTCCATTTTAGCTGGTGTTTCCTACAGTTTTCTTTCTTTCCTTTTAGATTTTAGCCGTCTACTTTATTAGCTACTATTTTGTCATTTTATTTTTTGCTAGATTTTCTTACCTTTATTTTTTTTAGCTACATTTAGCTACTTTTATCTTTTAGCTAGTATTTTTGCTTTTTTATGAGCGCTTTACTTATATTCATTATCACTCTATTACTTTTAGCTCATTTTCTTTAGCTGCAACTTCACTACATTTAATTTGTATAACGCATTTTACCACATTAGCGTTTTACTTTAACATCTTTATTTGCTACTTTTAGTTTCTGTTCGGCTTGTGCTTTCTTAAACCTCTCAGTTCAAGCTTTTTCAGCTAACGTAATTATTACAGGTAATCATAGTTAGATTTGTTCGTGTTGATCAATATTTCATTATGTTTTACAACCACAAAGTATTTAGTTTAAATCTGACAAGCTTTTATTTTATTCAGCCAACACCAAGACATAAAAAAAAAAACATAAAGCTCTGAACACACTGAGGTAAAACAGACACGCTGCGTTCATGTTCAACTCCGTTCACAGTTTTTACTCACAGACTGACCTCAAATCTGTCTGTGTTCCTGAAAAAAAAGCCCATTAAACATAAATCAAGGAGAGATGAAGGAGAGAACCTTCCAGCATTATTCATGAGTTGGTGAGGGTGATGCGACGTGATGTGGAAAACAAGACCTGCGTTGGGCTGACACAGGCCCTCCAGAGGTGCAGGGAAGACATTTAAATCTGATTATTTTATTCTTTATCACCAAGAAACATTCTTTTTTTTAAACAGCAGTTTAATCATTAACTATGATACATAACATGTGGGGATATTTACTGTTTATCCAAAGTAAAAAGAACAAAGTAGAAGAAACAATGAGTGACTTAAAGATACAATGTCCTGACCACAAATCACTTTCTAGTGCTGCCCCCTGCCGGCCAAAATATAAAGTAAAAAAGAAAACAATTTGTCAACAAAGATGAACTTTTCTCAATTAAAGTTTATTTTTTTATTCATGTTTAACCTCCTAGGACCTGGCATCCACATATGTAAGAGCTCGGGTCTTAGGTGGTTTAAAGGGGGTCTCAAATAACGAAGATATTGCCTAATTTGGGGTTATAGCAATTGTTTTTATGAGCAGTATTTAATATTTAAAACATATTTAACCTTTATTTTATCAGGAAATAAATCAATTTGGATTATTAATCTCTTTTACAAAGATGGGCAACGTGCAAGGTGCAAACAAGCCATTACAATTACAGTATTAAGAGTAATAATAATATAATATTTCCAACGAAGCATCCGGTTATAAGATGTAAAATACAATGCAAGTTTAAAAAAACACCACAGTTTAAGACACTTAAACGAAACAAGTGCAAGATGTGACTAAAACCTTTGACAGTTTTTGTTTAAAAGTAGACAAAGGAGTCCAACCTCAACTTAAGCCGCAGATCAATCCAAGACCATGGGCCGAATATGCCAGGTCAAAATAAACATTAATAAAAATAAAGAATATGTGGGAATCTGGTTGATCTAGCTGAAATGTTTGTTTTTGTCTCAAATAAATAGGATATTTTTGGAATTATAAATGGCCTATACCAGAACAATTATTTCAAAACATCCTACTTTATCACTCACACGTCAGTTTGTATTTTTTTCATTATTGTTATAATCATGAACAAACCTGAGCTACAAGATTTTAAATTTTTACATTTTTCATGTAGTTTTATAGAACTATAACTCATTTTAGTGTTTAAAGTAACTGAACGACACATCTACCAATGAAATGAAAAGTCAAACACCGAAACAAACCTGTTCTAATCAAACAAATGTCTCGAATAAAACAAAAGATTCTTTCTGGTGGCCTACATTTAATAATTATAAAGACTCCAAAGACTTTGCTTACTCGACAGACGTTCCAGGCAGAAATGTTGGCATGATAAATTGATCAGTTTCCTGGAGCCTGTTTTCTTCATTTAGCACAAACACAAAGCAGATTCTGGAAGCAGAGAACATGGTGTGCATTACACCTTAAATAAGCCATTACATGGGATTTCATTCCATGCCAACAGCTGCAAGGTGCTGAATCCCATGCTGCTATACATGCTGTAATTAATTGAATTTGAAAAACTTTGTTTATTATGTATAAGGTAAATAACAATCAACCTTACTCTCTAATGTTTATTCGTGTTAATCAAAAGTTATTTTAGTTTTTGCAATGGTGGCTTTAAAGAGTAATACCATGCCTTCAGCTATTTAAAGAGCACAGTTTGGACAGACACTGACGTTGAAGAAAAACGAGGAAGACACTCTGTTTGCTCAAGCTGCAGTTTGGGAGTTGTGAAACGCAGCAGTTGAAGGGAACACTACGGATATTTACTGTTAAATATTTATGATTATGATAATGCGAGAGACTTGCGAGACCTCGATTTAGCCTGTTAAGGGCTACATGCACCACAAACAAACCCATAACAAGCGAGGCAAAGAGACGCTTAACCCTCACCTGAAGCAGACAAAGGCCCATTATTCATTCAAGGCTCTGCAGTGTCTGAAAGATAAGGACACCTGCACATCAAGAGCCGCCGCCCTGTGTGGTCGTTACTCTGCTGCCGTGAAATATCTGATGGAGTTCAAGCCCCGTTCTGATGCTGAACGTCAAAATACAAAATATAGAGCCTTTAATCTTCACGAATGGCCAATAAACTGTTTGATTCTGCATAAAAAATAAAAGATGCAACACTTGAAGTCAAAGGTGAAAATTCCAGGGTTATAGTATTTAAGTCTCGCTTGAACACCCACTTTTATTCTCCTGCCTTTAACACGGTGTGATTTGTTTTCATCCTGTCTGTATTACTGTATACAATGTCGGCCATTTAGTTATTATCTGCCACTGTTTGTATCTATTTTATGTTTCCCTGTCCGCTGTGCTTGTTTGTTTCTATTCTACAGCACTTTAGTTGGCCTTGTTGCCGTTGTAAGTGCTCGACAAATAAATTGGTATGATATGGTATGAATTGTCAAGACAGTTACTGGCTTTTATTTTGAATTTACAAAAAAAGAACAACCTTAGGGACGCACGATATTATCAGCATGTATCTGTATCGGACGATGTTAGCGATAAAAATAAATATCGGACATCGGCCATTCCATCAAAAAAGTGATTGATATAAAAGGCTTCTGTTTTAAGTTCATTTTTAATTTAAGAAACTGTCAAGTATATGTATTAATGCACCATTACTTGTGCACCTTTTACTTGTCGCTTGTGAACAGGTTGACTTTAGATTTTTGCAAATTTATAAATTTGCACTGTTCAAGTGTTGTCATCACGTTAGAGAGAGTAAATGTTGTGACTAAATTTGACATTAAGCATAATCCAGGTTGAAGTGTTAAATCATTACTGACAAAGATCATGCAGAATGATGTAGTATTTTAATTCCACAGCAGAGAAAGCTTTGTAGTCTCTGTAAGTAGGTCTAAGGGGAAAAAAAATATCGGTATTGGTATCGGTTATTGGCCAAATAAGTTTTAACATATCGACATATTGGATATCAGCCTAAAATCCAATATTGTGCATCCCTGAAAAAAAAAAAAAAAAAAAAAAAAAAAGTATTATGGAATGAATTTGTCCTGAAACAGCAATAACAATAGTTTTTTAAAATACAAAACATGTGCATGCAAAACATTTTATGCTTTATTATTCAGCAGTTAGAGAGAGTGTGCTTCTCCAAATGACAGGAAACACTGTAACAACAGAACAGTTGTTATAAGAAACAATAGAAGGTAATAGAAAATCACCTTAAGAAGGTAATTAATGATGCAATGTGCTTGGAGTGTGGCAGCATTTGTTGGTTGGGTTGGATGGAGTGATGGCAAAATGCAAACCTAAAGGCAATGTGGCTTAAGTAATCAAAAATGCAAAATAAAAGATCCAACAAAGAACAGAAAAGTTACATTAAAAAGTGATAAACTTGGTGAAAAGTTTTTCTTTCAGTTGTTGAGTGGTTGCCATAGAGAGTGAACTGGTATGGAAGATTTGGCAATGTTTCACGCCTCATGCCTGTTTTTGAGGCGACCCGGGTGCAAACCATGCAGCCTCAGGAATATTTGGTGTCCAAGTCTAAAGGCCATGGCTTTCAGGATGGTTTGTGGCTGGAATGAGAGGCAGCACCTCTAAATTTGAGGCCACAACTTCAACGGGAAAATGTAAGTAGGAGTTTTTTTTCATGAGTGATTGTAGGATGGAGCGGGAGATGAATTGAAGGATCGGTGCTTTGCATGCACTAATGAGGGTGTTGCTTTGGTCTTTTGTGGTGACGAAGGAGGTGGGCCAAAAGGCAAAGTGCTCAATTTACTGGTCTGTCAATGTTCCAACCCTCGCCTGTGACCACGAGGTATGGACCATCACCAAAAGAGCAAGGTCCTGAATACAAGTGACTTAAAGAAGCTTTACGTGTTGGGTGTCCAGGCTCAGTATTTGAGACAAGGTGAGGAGCTCAGTCATCTAGAGGGAACTCCATCACTTGAACAGGTGATTAGGATGCCACTTGGACACCTCCTTTTGGAGGTTTACCATGCACAATCCAGTGGGAGGAGACCCCAGGGCAGAACTTGTTGGAGGGTGTAGGGATCTCTGCTATCTGCACTAACCACACTTTTCAGCCTCATGAGTGGCAAGGTGGTGCTAACAACCTCCAGCTGTTTCCTATCCTGGGCTGATGAGTTCCATGTCAGCTTCTCATTGCTGGGACATTTCACAACGTATGGTATTTGTGACAGCCCCAATGTGTTCTTACTTGTGTTAGTTTGCTCATCTTTTGAATTAGTATTGCACCTCCAGACCTTGGTTCTTGATACCACCTGATACTGACTTTGTGGATGCCTGTGCAACCCTCTCCTCACCTGAACCTGCCTCACATTACCATGGACCTTCTGGTAATCTCAGAACATGAAAAATACAAAAATCCAGTGTTCTAATTCCACCACTGGAGCACTATAGGATCCATCCATCTTTTACCTGCTTCTTCCCTTTACAGGTCATGGGGGGTCACTGGTGTCCATATCCAGCTGTCACTGTGCGAGGGACTGAGGACACCCTGGACAGGTCTCCAGTCCATCAAAAATCTATCCATGATGAAGCAGAGTCTACAAAAACTTTTCAAATTTTATAGGTTTTGTTCATCATTTGATGTATTTGCACTCATTGTGTCTTCTTTTATTGTTCAATATAGAAATGCTGTTTTCCTTCTTGTTCACAGATTATTTTTATTTTTAGCTTTGCTCTAAAGTTTAATTCTTGTTTTGTGATTTCTGCATCACCCGAGGAGAGGATCGGGGGCACCGGCGGAGCTCCATCTAGCTCGCTCTGAATTTTGTCGTCGGCCACCAAGCACGAAAAACGCCTGCACTTCAGCATTAGATCACTATGTTGTCATTATTGTTTTTAAAATGTTAAGAATAGATCCAGTCACTCCTCGAGTTCGCGTTGTTGCAAAGGGCTGATCGAGTTGTTGTGAAAGTTTCTCAAACAGCCAGTGACTCCGCCCCCTAACCAATCATTGACCAACAGTGTTCTGACGTCACGTTTTGGTGCCGCTTGGCCAGTTGAAATCCCCCAGAGAAAATGGTAGTGACAAAGGGGACTGGTTCCACGAACCATTAGTGGAAAGGCCTTGGAGTCGTGCCGAGTCGAACCGTGCTGTACGGTTACTAATGGAAAAGAGGCTTTAGATCCATTCACACACCCTCAGAAGAATCGCCACACGTCAAATAGGCTAAGTCACTTATTTACCCATTGTGGCCTTTTGTTGTCAGTTTATCTACTCTGGTTATTATTACGTTAGAGGGATTATGTATTCTCTCTAGTCTAGGAACTCTTTGGAGTCCCCCAGAAGGATCTGGAGAGGGATGTTCTCCTCGTGAACCTGTTGCCTTTCAGACCCGACTAAGGATGGGGAGGGAGCACATTTTTTGAAATAACAAATTATCTGTTAACTTTTACTTGTTGCAAACAGAACTGCAGTATTTATTGCATCTTCAGGTGGACCGATTGCCATTCTAGTTTGCCATGACCCTAAAAAACCTTTCATTTGGAGATAAATGCAACAACAGTGTCAGTGTGCCTCTTTTCTTCTTCCATAATTCACACTTCTAGATTTACAAGGAGCACCTGCCCTGAGCTGAGACAGGTATATTAGCTGGAGCCCCCGGAGACTCCTCCAGCTCACATAGCCAGGAGTCACAGGGACTCACGCACCTTCAGCTGCTCAAACGCATTTTTTTTTTCTTCTGCGGCCGCGCCTTGCATTAAACAGGGTCAAAGGAATGAATAGCTGCAGGGGGAGATGGTGAATGAGGCGGGAAACACCCAACAGCCGGGTGCAAGTCTCAACTGAGATAAGAACCTCCTTTTGCATCAAGCTCTGCACAGTCGGATGAGAAAATGAGTCCTTCCTTCAAAATAAAAGAACTTTATCATTTTTGCAGCAATATCAAGACAGACTAAATCTAAAAATAAAATACCTATTCTAATGTAGAATCAAGACACAATTAAAATGTGACATGAGCTTCACAGTTATCATCTTGAACATTATAATTAACACTAAAAAAGTGGATGACTATGCATGGTTACAAAATTTTGATTTTGCAATCCGAATATTTTCCATGTTTTTAAATGCTGTATCAAAATGTATTAGACAAATATGTGAAACTGTTTGTTCCTGTTTAAGGTCAAATTTAACAATAAATAATACAATAAGTCTTAATTAAAACCCTTATACATTGATTAAATTGGTATTAAACTTTCTGAGCTGAGAGATGAATGAAGTTTGAGATTTTTCAAGAACACTAAATAAGAGCTTTAGTGTTAAAATAAAGTGCTGTCTTGTTAAAATGTGCATTTTATTTTCAACCTGTTTATGTTGCTTGGAGAAAAAAAATGGAGGGGGGGTGGTGGAGGGTCATTGAACAGCCTAATTTAGAGTTTTTGTGTTGAAACCATTCATCCTGGAAGCGCCTGGTCAATAAACAAAATAAAATGTTGACAGCAGTGCATTTTGTTTTGAAATGCATCACCGGAAGTTCCCTGCTCCATCCAGTCTAACTTGACGGCAGGTCCAGAGCGCAGAGTTGTTGGACGGTCTGGATCAGAGTCGGTGTGGGACTGGAAGGAACCTGTCGCTGAGCGGTCCCGAGGGAAGCTGCAGGACCCGGAAACGCACGATTTGAGAAGGTAAGGAGGATTTATTTATTCATTTAATATGCATCACTGAAGGAAGCTCCAGATGAATCCGAGGAGCTGCTCCTTCCAGCTCGCAGCGCTCCTCGTGCTGCTGGAGGCGAACCTGCACATCTCACCTGAGCTCCAGTCAATTAGAGACAACTTCCGCTGCTTTATTTACACCAAACAAAGATCATGTCTGTCATGGAAGCTCTTAGCTGCACGGACGAGCTCACAAATAGATGTAAAAACATCTCATTGTGATTTATCAGGTGCAGAACAACTCTTGGTTTTAAATCATGCCAAATGTGTTAAAAGCTGAATAAATTATTTAAATGTACAAAGGAGTTATCTGTCCTCCTAAATGCATCTTGTATTAAAAATGTCAAGAATATGCCTAAATAAAGATTGACAATAAAAACTGCAATTCTGAGAAATAGTTTTAATTGTTTTCTGCAGTTCCTTTTGGAAAACATGCAGTCCTATTAAAGTAAAAGAGCCCCTTCAGGAGTCTGATGTGTCTGCTGCCCCCCTCATTCCCTGATGCAGCTTGAATGATGTGACTGCTAACTCTTCATCTCACAAAAAATGAGAACAAAAAAATCTCACAGCTTTCTCATGAGCTGCAGCTAAACTTACTAAACCACATTAAGAAAAACAAACATTTCTTCTCCTGGCTGGACAGTTTTTCTAAATAAATATATCTAAAAGCTAATGCACGATATTATCGTCATGGTATTGTATCGGCCAATATTAGCGATACAGTTAAATATCGGACATCGGCAGTTCCAACATAAAAGGTGTTGTGTGTGTATTTGGCACAGTTTTTGTATGACTGTTAGAATGTTGTCATTGTGTTAGAGAGAGTAAATGTCATGAATAAATTTGACATTAAACATAATCCAAGTTGAAGTGTTTCATCATTTTCAGCCCCTTTTTGGCATCTGCATTTGGTATCTGGCCAAACCATGCAGAATAATGTAATGCTTTAATTCAACAGCAGAGAAAGCTATATAGTCTCTGTATGTAGGCGTAGGAAACTATATACTGTATATCGGTATTGGTATTGGTATCAGTTATCGGCCAAATAAGTTTCTGCATATCGGATATCGGCCAAAAATCCAATATCGTGCATCTCTACTAAAAGCTGCTTTTGTCTTAAAAATAAACGTTCTATCATTTTAGTTATTTGCTCATGACTTTAAACTGAATGTGGATTTGGCTTTTATTAAACTTTTTTCACTTGATCTTCTCACATTACAATAGTTTTCTGTTCATTTGAGCTTCTTTTAAACTGATTAGGTTTTATTTTCATGTAAAACATATAATGCTTTGGCCTAATCAAATGTATTGTTTGTTTTACTCATTAAAGGTTGAAATCACAACTTCACTGATTTTAATTCAGGTGTAAGAGCTTTACCGCAACAAATAAAACAAATTAAAGCACATTTCAGTTCTTTAATAGTTTTATAAAGTCTTTTATTCTTCCATGCACATTGAGCTGCAGAATCATTTTCTCAGACTTAATTCAGTTTCATCCCGGGTGAAATGAAATAATATTTGGAGCCATATGGAACATTTTTCTTCCATTCTTCTGTCACTAATCTCTACTTCCATTTTTTTTGTCTTTCATCTGTCTTCCCCTGCTCCTGTTTCCACGCCTCCTCCTCCTGCGCTCCTCTCACTCAGGTCCGTGGTGTCCTCTGGTCTGCTGGTATCAGGATGCAGCTCTCAGTCAGACTGAGTGTCTCCCTGCTGGTCTTTGTTCTCCTCGCTGTGCTCCCTCATACAGCAAAAGGCCAACAACGTAAGTAACCCTGCTAACCACTTGAGGGCCATCACCAGGGTCAGCAAGGCCAGCAAAGGCTTTACCACAGAGAGCTAAACATGGTTGAGGTGGGATTTTCATTAAAACAACGAACCATGAATCACGTCAAACCCAATGCACAATTTTATACTTGATTTATGTCTTTTTCACAGAGCTTTGTAGGTCGTTATAGGTTTGGCCTGGAAGTCAAAAGGATTCCTCATTGAGCCCACTGAAGTGGGTTTTTAACACACTTATACATAAGAGTGGCATTTTGGGACACTTGGGGCCAAACAAGGCTTTGTCCTGCCAAGACAAATAGTGCTTTCCAGGGCTTCCAGTCATGGTGCCAAGCAGGAAGTTTTAGTGCCAGTCTCTTCAGCACCAAACAAGACTTTAACACGTTTAGCTTTTGCAAGAAAAAACAAAAAAACAATACAGATTTAAGTTTATTTTCAGGCTAATGGTCTTGTTGGGGAAGCATCTTTTTTTTCAGCAGGTTACATGTGTGCCATGTTGTGTCGTTTTCTTCAGCGGATACAGATTTTTCTAATGAAGTATATTTTATTATCCATTAATCCTCTCAGTGGCCTTTTATCTTAATCTCTCTGTCAAAGGGAAAAGCCAAGAATGTCCAAAGTTAAAAAAATAAAATAAAATAAAAATGTTGTAGCAAAATATTTTTCTCCTATCCTAAGATTGAAACTTGTTTATTTAAAAAGTGAACTCTCTTTTCAGGTATAATTGAAATACAAGTTATCAGACATTAGTGTTGCATTAGCTATTTCTGACAGTATTGAGTTTTATTAGCACGTCTTCATTTGTAATACAAAAACTCTTTATTTGTGTTTTTGTTCATATTTTTCTTTATTTTTTTTTAATCCACATGCTGACACTTTCACTTTCTTCAGCTTATTTAACTTTGTAGCAAACTGTACATAGCCTCACACATTACCTGATAACCATACTTTTCAGACTATAAGTCACATCTTTTTGCATAAATTAGCAAGTCCTGCTACTTATAGTCTGAAGCGACTAAGTTACGTTTTTTTCTATACAGTATTTATAATCCAATTTTTGGCTGAGATCTGACGATTTCATTCATTCTGACATGGAAAATATTGAACACTACCATTT
>JARVLU010000583.1:24738478-24749806 GCA_031762415.1 Simpsonichthys santanae | reverse complement strand
AAAAAGTTCTGCTAAATAAAACAATATTGCTAGCTATACAGTAGTCCCTCGCTTCTTCGCGGTTCGTTTTTCGCTGACTCGCTCTATTGCGGTTTTTCAAAATAAGACTGGACATGACACACAATTGGCTGATTGATGGACGAGCCGCATGATCCGCCTGAAATTTTTACAGAGCTTCAGTAAAATCTGTCAGGTGGTTCATGAGATCTTTTCATTATGCTACACAAAACAGCTAACACGCAAACTACAATCAAACTCTACCTTTTCCTGAACCTTTTTTTTTTTTCAGTACCACTGATCCCAGCAAGGAACCTTCATTTTACGGAGGTGGACCACAGCTCGGCCCGGCTCACCTGGGACCCTGCCAACAGGTTGGTGAAAGGCTACCGCATCATGTACGTCAAGACCAAGGGGGTCCAGACCAATGAGGTGAGGCAGTCCTCAATTGTCAAAACACAGAAGACTTTGTGGAATAACTAAAGACGTGCTCCTAATATTTATTTGGATCTGTGCGCACAGGTGGATGTTGACAAAGTGACGACCTATGTGCTTAAAAACCTGACCTCCCTGACGGAGTACACCGTTGGTGTCTTTGCCGTCTACAATGAAGGAGAAGCTGAAGCCGTGACAGAGAGCTTCACCACAAGTAGGAGAGACAAAAAAAACTGTTTTAATTTATATAGATGATCTTGTAAATGGAGATAGAAATAATCCAGGTAGAAAAAAAAAAGTTAAATCTGGTCCTCTGAACCTTCAAAAGATACAACTTGTCCAAACTGATGTATGTTGTTCATCTCGGTTCGATCGGTCCTCAAACGACACCGTTGATGTTTTTACAGAGACCGTCCCAGACCCAATGGATCTGACGAGCAGCGACGTCTTCTCAGACAGCTTCAGGGTGTCATGGAGGCACCCAGCATCTGATGTGGTTCTGTACCGACTCATCTGGACCTCCACAGATGGAGGAGACAGTGAGGAGGTCTGTATACATGTTCACACGTTTCCAGGAGAACCAAGTCTGTATTAAGCCAATGAGGTGTTTCCTAAGGAATTTTCCAGGGTAGAACATATTCTATTCTATTCTGTTTTATTCTATTCTATTTTTCATCCATCCTTCAGTCCACAAACCGCAATATTCTAGATTTAAAAAATGTATTCATTAGTGTATTTTTCCAAAATAATTTAATTTATAATTATGTTTTTGCTCCCCCTTGTTTCACTTGAACAAGTTTTCGCTCAGCATTACGACTAAAAACCAGGCAGTTCTTATTGATTCTAATTGTATTTTCTTATATACACATTATTACATAGATATTTATGTTAAAATATTACTACTGTCTGTGCATACACTCTAAAAATTTAAGTTGGTTCATTCCTACTCAGGTTACCGTTAGCCACTAGCTCACAATTCAAACAGCATTTTGCTACAGTGATGAGAAAAAGGGCTTTTTTTTTATTTAATTTTTTTATTCCTGCACCATTTTCTGACTATGAATCAGACATAACTGAGTACAGACATTGAGTTATATCATGCTATAGGAGTAAAAATTATCCACAAGTTTTTAAAAAAAATGCAATATGGATTTGTTCACATTGCTTTTTATATGGACCAACTCAGCTCATTGCAGATGTTTATTTATTTATTTATTTATTTATTTATTTGGAGGGTTGAACAAATGCCCAAGCTGAAATTGGCAAAATTGTGGCTTTAAGGTAAAAGTTTTGTCTATATTTTATTTCTTATTTTAATTAGAGCCTGGTTGATATGGACATTTTGGGTATCATCAATGCCAATATTGGGAGAAAAAGGTGAATGCCGATAGCTGGTATATTGGCTGAACATCTTTTGAGTTTTGTTTACCCCGCAATAATCTAATTACTTTTAAAGCTGTTTTAACATGGTGCGAGTGGAGCGGGGCTTGGTTATTTAGCGCAGCTGTTAGCAACCATGAAGCTAGGCAAAGCAGATCCATGCTATATCTAGTCCGACTCTAGGTTTCCAAGTGGTGCACGGTCATAAAAACAGTCCTCGTAATGTGCGTTCACATTTTCTATTCTCCACTATTCACAATAAAGTTATCAAGTTATCAATACAAAATTAGACAAAGAAACACCCTTCCCTGTTCATTGTTTAAGCTCACGTACGGTGAGGGTCTAATTCGTACTGACCTCAGTGGCGTTTTTTTTATTTTATTTTTTTATTTACAGAGACGTCAATTATGTGGCATGGGATTTTAAATTTAATATTGTTATTTTATTTTTGCAAAAATCAGTTTCAAATTTCAGCAAACCCAAAAGTGAAGGTTCGTCATGACGGTTCAAACAGGATTAAATTCTCCTTGAGATATGAGGCGCTTTGATTTGAAGGATGATATTTCCCCTTCAGGTCTGTCAGAAAGTGGATGGAAGAAAGGATCTGTTGAAAATCATCATCAGCACATATTTTTAATAAAACACCTGTAAAACGAGTTCAAATGAACAGAAAAATGATCAAAGTGATTCTGTGATTCAACCATTAAGACGTCTCCAGTAGAACGACCACAGTAGAAAAATAATAGTAAAACTCAGGGTTTCAATTCTCAGAGCCAATAAAGTTTTTTATTTTTTTTATTTTTTTTATTTTTTTACTTTAATGAGTAGACAGATGTTCTACTAGTTTTCACTGCCATATCTCTCAGTTATTATATATTTTTTCTTCAACCTCTATAAGAGATTATTTGATCAAACTTGTACTTTATTATCTTCTTTTCTGCAACTTATTTTACAGAACTAACAATAAAAATAAAACAAAGCGTATGAGGTAAAGCTGTGAAGTACTTAAATAATCTTCAGATGCCAGCGTGCACAGCTGACTGAGGTGTCTTGCTCTTTTCCCCGTGATTAAACTCCAGCTGTGGTTTGATCCATAATCACAATTCTGACAGCTGTTTGTTGGAAACCAGAGCAGATATGAAGAAGCTGAATGGATTCTTACTCGTTCTACTTGTTCTGCTCTTTGGGAGTTTGTCTTGAAGATGATCCTGTTTGTCTCCATCAGTTGACCCATTTTCAACCCGCCACTTGCTGATTATTATAATTAGTGTTTTGAACTCAGCTTGGTCCTGCCTGTTTATCAAATTTGCTTTCATCTCACAAACCTTTTGAAATCCCCGACGTCTTCAGGAGGAGGCGTTTCATGTTTTGTACCCAGTGGAATTAAAACTTGTATGGAGGCATCTTCTTTATTTTAGCCAACATCTGTAGCAGAGGATCATGTGTTACTTTCTTTCTTTCCTTTTTCAAATTTATTTATTTGTTTGTTTGTTTGTTTGTTAAAGCCCAAAAATGTTTAATTATGCCTACATATTCTTGAAATTTCTTTAGTATTGTGCTTATTAAATATTTGATACATTTGTTTTTCTCTGTTAGTTTTATTGTTCTGGTCTCTAAAAACACAACTTTATTTTATTTATTTTATTTATTTATTTATTTTTTATAAAAATTTCCGAACTTTCATGTGTTGTCTTTAATTTAATTAATTCATATTTCTTTATTTGTTTTTTTAATTAGTTTTCATTCTTTAGTCATTTTCAACCTTCCCTTTTCAACTTCTAATGATTAATCTCTGATAAATAATTATTATACAACACTTTTATGATTTTTGAAAACTGATATTTGATGTGCCTTCAGTCTATGAACCTTTGAAATATACAGTGATGACAATGTAATGACATTATTATTATTATTATTAATAAACGTAGTAATAGAATAGTTGTTGTTGTTGTTTTTGTTGTTTTATTGTAATAGTAATTATGGATATTGTCATTGTTGTTCTTATAGTAATTATGGATATTATTAATCTTGTTGTTGTTGTTGTTGTTGTAATTATGGTCGTTGTTTTAATTATGGTCGTTGTTGTTGTTGTTGTTGTTGTAATTATGGTCGTTGTTTTAATTATGGTCGTTGTTGTTGTTGTTGTTGTCCTCGTCGTCGTTGTTGTAATTATGGCCATTGTTGTTGTTGTTGTAATTATGGCCATTGTTGTTGTTGTTGAAGTAATTTTGGCCATTGTTGTTGTTGTTGTCATTGTTGTTGTAATTATGGTCGTTGTTTTAATTATGGTTGTTGTTTTTGTTGTTGTTGTTGTTGTCCTCCTCGTCGTCGTCGTTGTTGTTGTAATTATGGCCATTGTTGTTGTTGTTGTAATTATGGCCATTGTTGTTGTTGTTGTCATTGTTTTGCTATTATTATTAGCCATTATGATCATTCTTATTATTATTGATTTATTTAAAAAATATATATATTCTTACTACTACTATAACCATTTTTACAGTCATTGTATATAGTAGTTGTTTTTGTTGTTTGTAGTTTTTATTGTTGTATTCTTTGTTCTTTTATTTCACTTTTTGAGACATTGATCATGTTTGAATAATTCTACAGTGAATAAATAAAACAAAAATTCTATGTTTTAATTTTTGACATGTAAATATGTATTTTATTTTTTATTTTTTATTAGTCTATGTTTCACCTGTAAGCGTCACATTTTGATCTTCTTTAGTTTTTCAGCTGTGCATTTATGTGTTGAACTGTTTGATTTTGCTCTTCCAGGTTCTGGTCAATGGCGACGTGAACACCTACCTGATCAAAGGGCTCAGTCCTGCCTCAGAGTATGAAGTCCTCCTCGCCGCCATCTACGGCAACGAGGTTGAGAGCGATGAAGTGGTCCTGATAGAAACCACCAGTAAATCAAACATCTGCTTATCTCAAGTCTTCCATCGTTTCTGTCTGTTCTTACTTCTCAAAAAAAAGTGCACATAATTAAATTTACTGTTTCTCACTGAGCTAACACGCTAGCCACAGTATTGAAACAAATCCTGTACTATCAAATGAGTGAACTCAAGCAGCTCAGCTAAACTCTTGTTGTCATTTTCAGCTAAAAGAACAACTACTGTCGCTACAACAACCACAACAGTAGCATGTAAGTATTCCAGCTGTTTTCAAAAGGTCTTTCATTTCTCTCCTCCGTCTCTCTTCTGTCACCTCTTCCCAGCCTTACACGTTGCATATCTTCCTTTTTACATTTTATTTCATCTGCTGGGAAAGCGTTTTTCATATCTAACAATATAATTTATTAAAATACCTTACATTTGAAAATATGCTATATAAGAAACATGTATTTTTAGAAATATTTTGGGAAAATGAAGCAAATAAGACTGAGTTTCATTGGTAGTATTTGTAAATGTATCCTCATGACATGAGACAGGACGCTTATCGTCCATCATGAGGGTTTTTGATACTTCCTGCAGGAAACAGAGATATTAACAAGAAACTGATATGAATGTGGAGTAAATTAAATGCCAAAACGTTTTATCATCTTTTTTTTTTGTCATGTGCTGTGACGGGTTTCTGCTTCTCTGAGTTATTTGACTGTTATCTGCCCTGTGATTTCATCTATCTAATAATTTTTTTTTTCCATCTCTGATCTTTAAGCTCCCCGCCATGGAGTGAAGAGTATAAAGATCGATGAAGAAACCACATTTAGTATGCGGGTGTCGTGGCAGCCTGTGGACTCCAGAAATGTTCGCCATTATCGACTGACCTACATCAGCGCAAAGGGAGACAGAGCTGAGGAGACGGTAAAGGAAAAAAGTTAATTTTGCTTTTGATAGTCTAAAAAAAATGCTTTCAAAGGAAAGTTTGTAGAAATGGTTGATGCAGAAAGTCACTGTTTTATTAGAATAATTGTTATATAATAATGAAGGGATTTTGTAGGGAGAGTTTAAGGACGTGCGCTTGTGACAAGACATCAATGGTTTCTCACGCGGACGCCTACATTTTACTTTGGTTGGACTCAGCTGACTGAAGAGCTGCTCTGTTGCATCTAAAGAAGCCACATTGGGTGATTTGGGTATCTACATTTGAACTCCCCCAGCTAGAAGTTCTCCTGATAGACAGAAATATTTATGTAGATTTTGTATCTCACAAGTAGACTGGTTACTGAGAGAGAGGTCTGGGACCACTGGTCAGGATGTTGACCCAACACTGGGTCCTGGATAAACAGCAGAAACTGTATGTATGTACGTATGGATGGATGGATGGATGCATGGATGGATGGATGGACGGATGGATGGATGAATGGATGAATTGATGGATGGATGGGTGGATGGATGGACGGATGCGTGCATTGATGAATGGACAGACGGATGGAGAGATGGATGAATGGGCAGATGGATAAAGATATGGATGGATGGAAAGATGGATGGAGAGATGGATGAATTGACAGATGGATGGAGAGATGGATGCATGGACAGACAGATGGAGGGATGGATGGATGGACAGATGGATGGATGGATGAACAGATGGTGGATGGATGAACAGATGGATGAACAGATGGATGGATGGACAAACATTTATGGAAGGATGGATGAACGAATGGATGAACGGATAGATGGATGGACAGACATATGGATGAATAGATTGATGGATGGATGGATGGATGGATGGATGGATGGATGGATGGATGGATGGATAGACAGACAGATGTATGGGTGGATGGACAGATGAATAGATGGATGGATGGATGGATGGATGAACAGATGGATGATGGATGGATGTACATATGTATGGATGGATGAATGGATGGATGTACAGATGAGTGAATGAATAGATGGATAGGCAGATGGATGGATGGATGATAGATGAATGGACAGATGTATGGATAGATGAATGGATGGATGGATGAATGGATGGAAGGGTGGATGGACAGATGGATGGACAGACAGGTGGATGGATGGATGGATAGATGGATGGATGGATGGACAGACAGACAGGTGGATGGATGGATGGATGGATGGATGGATGGATGGATGGATGGATGGATGGATGGATGGACAGATGGATGAATGGATGGACAGATGGATGGATGGATGAATGGACAGATGGATGGATGGACAGATGGACGGATGGACCAACAGATGGATAGAGGTTTCTAAACTTTTGTACAAGTTGTTTTAATTTACCATTAGCATGAAATGTACTACAAGTTTTGACATTTTAGGTTTCTTCATGGCAGCGGTCCACTTTGATCTGGTTCCTGCCCACACCAGACCTTCACTGGTCAATTCAGTCATTAATCAACTACTTCTTTAGGCTGGGGCTGTTCAAAGAGCTGTCTACAACAGGTAACATGATAACTGTCTATCTGCTCCCAACAGAACCTCACTTCAGGATGTCAAACCTGCAACCCTGTTCAAACAGACAGCACAGGATGATCCCCTCTTCTAATTATAGTGGAGATGTTGGCATCTCGAGGCGAGTTGGCAGCGAGACTAGATATTTTCAGACCACAGATGGTGAAAGGAACAGTCTTTGCTCATATTCACACCATGACAGTACAAAAAGATGGTGTGAGGTTTAATTTTAAACAAAAGAAACAATATAAATATGAACTTGTGTTGTTTTAAATGCTTTCATGATACAAAAATATATGTGAATTAAAAAAAACTGAATTAATAATTTGACAATGAAATAAATCCGAAACTTTTGTTTCGTTTACCAAAATTCTTGCTTGAAACCAAACGACAAATCTGAGATTTGACAAAAATCTGCTCAGTGAAGTGGGAAGTCACACGTCGGTGGTGCTGTCGAGTGCCGCTTCCTCTCTGAGGGGCCAGTGGGGAAGATGTACATGGTGTTGTTGTTGCCACTCTGAAACCAAGTCACATTGGAAAGGTGCATTTTGACTCTACTGGGAGAAGGAGGGCGGCTGGCGAACGTGTCGGGGCTGGACATCTGACGCTGCACAGAGAGGAACAGTATGTAGCATTCACATATTAACAATTTAGAGCCCAAGTAATAACAAGAATATTGATTCTTAACTTTATTTTCATCTGCAACAGGTAAGAGTTTCACTGTTCGGATTCTTTCCCCAAATCCCCACTTCAAAGTATCTTAACTATGACTAGCGGTTTTAAATTATTCCAGTTGCTGTTTACTGAATATATAAAAAGCCACCTGGTACTGTGAAGACAGGTGCTCTTTAAAAGCCGTCGAGGAGTTTTTGGCTGCCCTGGGTGACCTCTTGTGCAAAAGAGACGATGGTGATGGTTGGATGGGATGAACAGAGGACGCTTTCATCCTGTAGTCTGTGGCGGAGCAGGCCTGGTCAACATGATACAGATTTGTCGGGCGCTCTGAAGCTAACGCTGAAAAATAAAAATAAAAACACGTATTTCTGAATAACTCAAACTGTCACAGTTTGTTCACATACATGTTGGTGGTTTCGCCTCCAGCGCTCTCCTTACCTTCGATCCTTGACTTGTCTCTTTGATTTGTAGTACAACAACCGGCCATTTCCTGCAATGTAAATTCAAACAGAATTAGTTTGAATAATTAAAAATTATTATGTCTAGTTATTAAATTAGAAAATGTAATTATCAGAAATTAGAATCTAATTTTAATTAGAATTGAAATTAGAAGACAGGGTGCAGGAGAGCCCTCGTGCCCTGAAGGGACACACGCAGCTGGATATGTCATGGATTCCTGTTGTGTTTGGCAGATGATGTGTCGGTGCTGTCTGTTGAGGATGTAGAAGACACATCCATAATTGGATTTATGATATTTTCTGCTTTTTGGAATCGGCGGATACCTGGGCTATCGGCTGATTAGGACGACACCTGCAGCAGTTTTGGTAATGGTGAAGCTGCCGGCCTTATGTGAAGGATCACTCCGTGCTTCAAGCTCTCAGACTAATGTGCTGTGTGAGCTGAACCATAAGCTGGATGTGATTTCTGAGAATCGTGGGCCACTTGCAGCTCCTTGGACTTGGCGGCATGAAGGAATCGACCTTGGAGAAAGCTAAAGGACCAGCGGAATGTCCACGGATCTGGCTGTTTGGATTCACCATGTGTACCAGCAGAACTTGAAGGCAGACATGTCACTAGTCTGCCTGTCCAAAACAACTGTTGTTCATCTGAATCTGGCCTCCCCGCTGGCCTTGGATAGGCCAACTTATCTCAAATTTCTTTTGGAGGATACGTAAACTAAGCCCTGCCTGACTCCCCTCCTCCCCAAGGACATCCGTGGGCCTTATCAGAACTGTGCCGCCGATAGACACTGTACCATCTTATCAGATCTTTGGAACTTTCTGGAGTGTCCATGGACAACTCACTGGCTTTGTTGACCTTCTTCTCATGCATAAATTGCATTATGAGGTCATTGTTTGTTGTTGTTTATGCTGCAAAGTATTTTGTTTTGCATCTTTTACACTGTGCCCCGGCCAGGACATGGTGTGAGACATGATTTTTTTTTTTTTTTTTACTTCCTCCACCCTCGTGTTCTCTTTTCCTCATCTACTCTGTATGTTTGTACGTAACAGGTCTCTCTTATAAATGAGTCCCTGAAGGCTCAGTGGGAACTAACCTGTATGAATAAAGGTTGAATGAAAAAAACATTTTTTGACTGGTATTTGGATTATGACTCAACATTATTGGTGTTTCATTGGAGAATAAAGCATATTTTACAAACCTATACAAAAGATCCCACTTTTTAAGATGTGAAACTATTTTTTTACTGACTCGTTAAACAGTACTTAGCCTTATATCACCAATTGGTATGTTAAAATAAATTAAAAAAAAATAATAATAATTAGAGCTGAATGGAACTAACTTGTTAAACATTCTGCTAAAACACGTCTGTATATCTTGTCCAAAAATGGACCTTAATTTATTTAAATCCCACTTTTTTTTTTAATCTGAAGACTAAAAATGACACATTAATGTTTTGAATCAATTTATTCAGTTGAATAATCTCAAACTGTAATTCCATTCCTGAATTTTACGAACAAAATGACACTTCCTGAAACGTCTCATTTTCACTGTGTTCACTCTTTCCTGTAAAACCCCCCACGGTGCAGCAGGAAGTGATGCTTGCAATGTTTCCCCACAGCAGCAGTAAAAATCTGTGGTGTAGCAATAATGTAGGACTCATTCTGCTGCAACAGAAGAAAAATCTCTCAGACCACTCAGTCCTTCAGTATGTGCCTTTGCTAAAAAAAAAAAAAACTTTTCAGTAATTAAGTGTCACTGAGTTGAGGTTATAAAAAGGGATAGTCTGTTTATCTTTAAGTGACGTTCTGTCCAACAGTTATAGTTGGTACCTAGCAGCCGTGACATCAGTCATAAAACACGGAGTGTAGAGGAAGAGGCCAAGTCTTTGCTGGGCTGACTGCCAGCTAAATGAGGGCATATTTTTAATAACCTTTGAGGTTTATAAAACTATTTGTTCTTAAAAACAACATACCATTTTGAAAGAATGTTGCATTAGCTAATACTAAACCTCCAAACGTTTGAAAAGTACCATTTGGTTAGTTACCCACTGTTTTGTCAACCGAATAACATCCAGTTTACAATGTAAAAGCACGTGTACGTGTAGGTACAAAGTACACTGCCTGGCCAAAAAAAAAAAAAAAGTCGCCACCAAAAAAAAAAAAAAAAAGGTCACACACTAATAATACAGGCAGAGCTTTCTCCATCGCTGCCCCCACCCTCTGGAACTCACTGCCCCAACAGCTTTGTTCCTGCTCCGATCTCTCCACTTTTAAGAAAGAACTCAAAACCCGCCTGTTTAAAATAGGTTTTAATGTTTAAATATGCACTTTTTAAAAGTTTTACTGTTTTTATGTGTTGTGCATTGTTGATTTTTTTTAAATCATGTAAAGCGTCTTTGAGTATTTAGAAAAGCACTATACAAATAAAATGTATTATTATTGTTATTATTATTAATATTTTGTTGGACCGCCTTTATCTTTGATTACAGCATGCATTCACTGTGGCGTTGTTTCGATAAGCGTCTGTAATGTCACACGATCTACTTCCATTCAGTGTTGCATTAATTTTTCACCAAGCTCTTGCATTGATGATGGCAGATTCTGACCACGGTGCAAAGCCTTCTCTAGCACATCCCAAAGAATCTCAATGGGGTTAAGGTCTGGACTCTGTGGTGGCCAATCCATATGTGAAAATGATGTCTCGTGCTCCCAGAACCACGCTTTCACAATTCCAGCCCGATGAATCCTGGCATTGTCATGTTGGAAATGGAATATGCCCGAGCCATCAGCGAAGAAAAAAAAAAAAATCCATTGATGGAGTAACCTGGTCATTCAGTATATTCAGGTCATCTGACCTCATTCTTTGAGCACATACTGTTGCTGAACCTAGACCTGACCAACTGCAGCAACCCCACATCATAGCACTGCCCCCACAGGTTTGTACTGTAGGCACTAGGCATGATGGGTGCATCACTTCACCTGCCTCTCTTCTTACCCTGATGCACCCATCACTCTGGAACAGG
>JARVLU010000583.1:24701093-24711363 GCA_031762415.1 Simpsonichthys santanae | reverse complement strand
TTTTTTTCTATTTCCATTTTCGAGGGCCTCCCTTCTCACCTCACAGCCATCCTCATCACACCCTAATTTAAAGTATTCCCAGTTTTCTACTTAGGAACATCATTCTGAAATTGTTCCGCAATTTTAAGTCATAATTTTCTGCAGACTGGTGAACCTCTGCCAATCTTTACTTTTAAGAGATTCGACCTGTCTTTTTGTACCCAGTCCTCTTATGGACCTGTTGCCAGTTAACAGTACCAAAATGCTGTTCCAGCTGTTTGTAATTCACACTAAAGGTTGCTGCTTTTTTTTTTTTTTTTTAATTCAAATGTTTTTAAGACATGTTGCTTCCATACAACCTTAAAATACTGTATTTTATCAAATACATACTGACACAAAGTTTGCATATAATTGTCTGGAAATTAGCTTAATTTAAACATTCCTATGACTTTGTGGATAAATGACTGGTTTCTATTTGACCGTTTGTTGAAATTTGTTTTCTGGTTTCAGTTATGTCCTCTCCTGACTTTCTTTCAACCGTCTCTCTTCATCATAACTGCATATTTAGTCATTGAACACCTGTGGAGAGATCTTAACATTGCTGTTGGGAGAAGGCTCCCTTCAACTATGAGATCTGGAGCAGTTTGTAAAAGACGAGTGGTCCAAAATTCCAGTTAAGATGTATAAAAAAGCTTATTGATGGTTTTAAGAAGTGATCAGCTTCGGGGTGGGGTGGGGGGAGCTTCTCCAAAAGTTGTGCATAAAAGTGTGCAACCAAATATTAAATATTAACAATAATCATTTTGTCCAGACCATTTTTTTTTAATTTTGCGTGAATTTTACCAATTTGGGATTTTTTTCCTCAGTTCTTTTTGTGTAGTTCAAATACACACAAAGGAAATAAATGTGTTTAACAAAACATGTGTAATTGCAATAGTTTTCTGGGAGAAATACTTAATTTTCTTGAAAACTTTCAGGGGTAGCAATACTTTTTGCCATGACTGTATATCCAATGATTACTTTCTGAGAGTAACATTAAAATCCATCCAGTGGTTAATGAGATATTTTGCTAACAGACTGAGATAATTTTCACTCCAGTCAATATTCATTACAATCTGCTCTTCTCAAAACTCAGATTATGCATTGGAGAGCAGTCATACTGTGTTTTTAATCACCAACTAAATGGATTCCTGATGTAAGAGTACAAACATCCATCCATCCTTTCAGGGTGTTTTCTGTCTTTCTTCAGCAATCAGTTTTTCTTAAATAATTATTAAGATGGCATCAGTTCGTTTCTGTAAGTTGACTAGAATTTTTTTATTTTTTTATTTACCCTTTATTTATTCAGATAGTCTCATTGAGCCACGAGAACTCATTTTCAAGAGAGACCTGTTCAGGGAGCAGATGGTGGGAGTTAAGGACTTTGCTCGGGGGCCCAGAGTGGGGTGAATGAGGGTGGAGGCAGGTGTGGCACATTTTTTGATGTCAGTACCGGAGCTTGAACCGGCGACCTTCCGATCACAGGCCCACCATCTCTAACCTCTGTGCCACCACTCCCCCATTGAGGCACAGAATGTTTTTTTTTTTTTTTAACCCCAGATTTTGACGTTAGCGTGTGCATGTTTGCATTTATAACCTCAATCCATGTGTGCAAACATGCTATATCCGTCCCACATTTTTTATTCCAAGCTCTTTACATAATCTGACTTAAGATAATGCTGATGCCCTGTGGCATCTCTGCGGTGGAATAAAATCTTCTTGGAATCAGTTTCACTTTAGATAATGGGCAAAAAATGGATTGTGGTAACGTGTAGCCTTTTTATCAAAGTTTAGTAAAAATATTTATAACATAAACAAATCACAATAATGTGGCTTGTTGTAATGGAAAGCTATTTTAATTAGAAATAAGATTTTGCATGATACAATGGCCTTGTTGTAACACTTATTTGCAAATAAAAAACTTTTTAGAATCATTTTTGGTTTTGGTTTATCAGACACACAATCAAATTCTCGTTTGTGGTTTGAAAGTTGCTGAGTGATGAAACTCTGTTCAAACAATTCATTTACTTTGACTTCCTTCCAGCGTGATCTCCCGTCTTACTGCTGACTTAAGTATGTGTTCATGGAGGTATTTGTTTAGTCGGCTGTGCAGGTTTTGATTGGATTATTTTTAGCTGCTTGACTTCTGTTTGGAGGATTGGGAGAACTGTTTGCTTTTGATGGAATTTTTCTAATATAACTGATCTTTATAAATAACTGTAGAAAAACCATTTGAGTTCAATCAGAGAAGATCAATTCCTGCAGATTGCATTACATGAATGAGGAAAAGTAAGAAAGAAAATAACTTTTATTTTCACAATCTCCTGTTTTTTATGGCACGTGACTTTTTTTCACTTCTTTGCATTTTAAAATTGTGGCCAGTCAAAATATTCGCAAAGATTTGGTCTAATTTTAGTCTGCAAAATAATCACTCCTTAAAACATTTTTCTTGACTTGAATAGATGTTTTTTTTTTTTCACGTTACTTTGTTTTCAAATTCTGCTGTTCTTTTATTTGTTAAAAGTATCAACATAGGGTTTTTTGTTTGGCTCAATCAGAGGTCTGTTCAGATTTTACAGCCTGATGATGCAATTACTCAGTTGAACGACACATTTTAAATCATATATCGAGATAAACTATGATTAGTTACCAAATATAAATTATGAAAACAGTTTAAATGAGCTGCAAGATATGAATTTGGCTCTAGTGCTGGCTTAATAGATATCCATTCCAGAGCCTGACTGATATGGGAATTTTAGCTATTGCCAGTTCCAGTATTGGGAGGGGAGGGTGACCGCCGATAACCAATATAATGGCTGAACTTTTTTTTTTCTATGTCCACCCCCAAGAATCTAAGAAAACAGGGAGTGGTACGGAGCTTGTTTATTTAGCACAGCTGTTAGCAACCATGAAGCTAAGCAAATCAGATCCATGCTATACATAGTCTCACACTAGGTTTACAAGAGGTGCACTGGTCATAAAAACAGTCTTCCTAACATGCGTTCACATTTTCTATCCGCTACTATTCACCAAAAAGTTATCAAGTGTGTTACAAAATATAAATTAAACAACAAAAAATCTAATTAGCGTTTAACCGCAGGATTGATTTTTTTTTTTTTTTTTTTTTTTTTTTGCAGAGGTATAAATATTTCAGACAAACAATCCGTTTCATTGAGGACGACAAAGATAATGTTACTAACACTGATATATATATTTACCGTCTTGTTAGATTTATCGTTCTGAATAAAGTTGTACAAGGCAATAGCCCATGTCAGGTTTTCTAAATGCTAACTTGCTAACTTGAGAGGCATGTGGCTAATGGCAAGTGGGTTGGAGGAATGAAGAGAATTTATTATTGTTGATTTATTTTAATCAGTTAAAATAAATTCACCATGCTGTGCTCAGCAAAAATACGCTACACAGTATTGCTCCCTGCTTTGTCTGTGCTGGATGTGAAAGTGAAACTTAAGTGAATGGCCATGACTTGAAAGTAGTCTTCATGCATCTTCTGCTGGATCCATTTTACAATCATGACTGGTTTCCAGCATCTTAGGGGTGAACATTAGAAGTGTTTATATCAATGCATGATGGGACATTTATCACCGATAGCGATAGGTCCCCGAATTTCTTTATAGGCATAACATTTCAGACCTACCGAGATATTGGTTGGGCTCTAATCCATTCACAACTGAGCCTTCACAACAATGGAACAATGTCAGTCTCTATAAATTCTTAGTTACTTCGTAAAATAAGCTTCAGCATCATATTTGCTGTTTTTTTTAACCACATGCAATCAACAATCTCTGCAGAATCTCAATCCTTATTTTAGTTACATAGTGACACTAAACCAGCTATTTTTCAAGGGTTTTGGCAGAAAGCAAAAGTAGGTCATTGACAACAAATGATGGATCATCCCAGGGTTTGATACACATACAAGTGGATTAAGATAAGCTTGATGTAATCTTTGTTAATTTATCATTTTAATGATCAAAATGCTCATCAGTCAGAGATACTATATGCATTCATTTTACTGAAACAACTCTGCACATTTGCATTTGGAGTGTGGAGTACTGGTGTGAGTCATCATGGTCCTGCATTTCTACAAACTGATGCAACTGGCTGCAGGCTGAAAGGGGACAGATGGGGGGACCGGACTGAGGAGCCAACTCTTGATGGAAGGCTTCTTCATTTCCCATTCCAAAATCCCAACGACCCATTCAAAATACAACCCCACATTAATTTAATCTGTTCTCTGTTATTTCTTTAAGTTAGAACTGTTTATTTATTTCCATCATTTTTTAATAAATATGACTCATTGATCCGTGCTTTTTAGTCCATAGGTTAATTCTATTTGCTTCTTGAATACAAGAGAAAAATCAAATAGATGCTATTTACAGTATATGTAAAAAAAACTAATCCAAGAAGTTAGGAAGGGAAACAAATCTTATCTTGTTTTTGCCATCTTTGGGAAAAAACAAACAAACAACAAAACATCTAGGGATGCACGATATTGAAGTTTTGACCAATATCCAATATGCCCATTTGTTAAAACGTATTTGGCCGATTACCAATATATTTGCATTCCTTTGTCAGAACATAGCCCTCTTATTTAGGCTGATTTGTTAAAACAATTGTGTAACAGCTATAAGAGCTGGTGACATATTCAGTAACAACCATATGCATAGCACTTTAACTTATATTAAATGAAAAAAGTGTTAAAATATTATTTATTAGCATTAGTCACCTGTAACGCTGTCTCACTTGTGCAGGCTTGTCCCAGGTTCCTGCAGTGTGGGATCCTCTGAACTCTTGAACATGAAGGACAGACTTAAGTTTTTGTCTATCCATTGTGCCGTACGACTAATCATGCTAACGGGGCTAACACGTGACGTCTATACGTCTGTGGTAAAACTCATCCCAGTGCTATCGGCTATTAGCTTCTCAATGACGTTGGAAATGACGGTTTGTATCTCTGGTAAGGCTACGTTGGAAAAATATCTGACGGGGGACGATGATTTAGATGTCCGATATTTAACTTTAATGCTAATATCGGTCGATACCGATACCATGCCGATAATATTGTGCATCCCTAAAATCTGCATAATTTAGGCACAATGCAAGACTTTATTGCTTCATCTGCTGTAACAGTACTTTACAGACACATTCCCATTTCCTGGTGAGCACATTGTATAAACGACATCTTCATGATTTTATTTGTATTTTGACATGCTTGATCTCTTTTTTGTTTCTCTCCTCTCCATTTTGTAGTTTGCCTTCAACTCCTTCCCCTTCCTGCTCCTAAGGCTTCACCTGGTTGACTTTTAAGACTTTCTTGTGCTCTAAGCTGACAGTTCGCCCTTTGCCCACACTTGCTGAATACCATAGATTTAGCTGTGCAGGCCTGTTCTTGGTTTGCTGCCGCGCTGCTGATCAGCCTTTTACCAGCTGCCTTCTTGAGAAGCTGTCACTCCAAAGATCTGTCTGCTTGTCTGTGTGCTGGTGACAGATTTTTATTTGCACTTGTTTCTGCAGGTCACCTAGGCGCTTGCAGAACACATATGGCTCACAATATTTCCTGGCTTTACATTTGTTGGCTTTGCCGAACGCCACGATTTACACGGATAGCCTCTAAATAAGTCTTTTTTTTTTTTTGCAAGGTAGCAGATGGCAATTGTAATTAACTTCACAGTGGTTTTCTGGGTCCTACTGGTGACTGATGAAATACTTCCTGGAGCGCTCATTTATCTGTAGACCATTCTCATCCATTTGCTTGTGATCTGTTTGAGCAAAGTGATGGAGTTTCTTTATTTTTAGCATGGCAGACAATCAAATCTCACAAAGACAAATGGTCTCACGAGTTCTTTGATATTTCTCAATTAAGCACAACTAATAAGAGCTTTCCAGCTCAAAGCTTTTTGAAAGCAAGCTCAGAAGGATGCATCAAAGTTTGTAGGCAGTTTGTCAACGTCTTCATGTCATGGCTTCTTTAGGAATATTAGGAGAGAATAGACTCCTTTGAATCTAATCTTTCCTATTTGTGTCTTGGAGTTGTCACTAAAGTTTTTGTAATGTGATATCTATTCCCCCGTGGGTTTTATAATAAATAAAATGTCCATTTAATGATCCCCAGTGGGGGAATTAAATTACAAGTAAACAACTTGTTACCAAATGATGTCTTCAGAGAAACGCCCCTAGCTATGGATTGTTCAGTAGGTTGTCATTTATTGATTTGAGGTGATTTTGTTTCTCCTTTCTTTCCTGTTTGAACGTAACACTAACCAGTAATGCTCAGTTACAGTTCTCTGTGATGCTCTAAGAGGCCACATGAGCTTTACTAATGGAGTTTTAGAGACATCATAACAGGAAATGTTGATCATTCTTTGGGTTTTGTCAAACAGAGCTCAGTTTGACCTGCTAACCTTTGGAGGACGTTAGGGCTAACTTGTGCATTGCCTAATGTGATTTATTTAGCACTTTATTGAGGCTCCTACACCTTCCAGTCCTCAGGCTCATCAGTCAATCTATTTGTGTCCAATTCTCTTGCCGTCTGTCCTTCATTGTGTGATGGATGCTGAGTAAAAGTTGATACGAGAGCACTATAATTCATCGGATCCTTTGCTTTCTGCGTTCAAGCGGAATCTGCAGGTATTCCTGACTCACACCAGTCTGCCCATCCGTGTGATCTATCACTGTGAAAAGGAAATGCAGTGCATCCTACTTGCTGAGGTGTGGTTGGACGTCTAATGTTTTTGTACCTTTTTGGCCGTGCAAACTATTTGGAGACTCATCTAATGAAAATAAAAATAAAATCTTCATATGTCATCACTAGTTGTTTCAAATCTGTTTGACCAGCCTGAGTAAACTTGTTTTCTATACTGTATATAAAAGCTAAAATACCCTAAATTTATCATCAAGGAAAAATCAACAGTATAAACATCCTGCATCATTATGCATGAGTGATAACCTTTCACTGACAAACGTATTGTCACAACAGAGGTAAACCACAGCACACGCTCCATCCACCTTTGCCAGAGTATGAGTTGGCGTCCGCCGCCTGACACTTCAGTGCTTGCAAAGCTTTGGAAAATGGTCTTTGTGATGTTAATATAACAAACACCCAAACCGTTCTGCGTACTCGATATTACAAAGATTAGCTGCGGGAGAGAGAGCCTTTATCCAATAAACATGCCAGGTATTGAAAGGTTACAGTATCAGTTTTTATTTTGTTTTCCATTTACTTTGTTTCCTTTTGCAGTTAAGATATATTTTTGAATTGGAGTGAAGTCCTTGAAGGCAATATAAAATTCCACTCTTATATTATTTATGAATAAAGGATTGTTTTGCTTAATCAGGTTGGTGTCTTAGGGACGTAACTGTGTGTTTTGATTAGGAGCACAAGCTGGATCATGAATGATCACATTAGGAATTCAATGGCTGTTAGGGGTTTATTTGCAGTAATGCGGTGAAAACACCATCAAAGAAATGCTTGTAGTGAATAAATTATTATTTTAGACATCACCAGTTGCTTTCTACCAATAGAGAACCTATTTTTTTTATCCTAAATTGATTTTCTTTGTTTTACATTTTAGATGTGGTACATCTGTAGTAGCTTGTTGCAATTATACAATGATAAACCTTGAAGTGACATATAAGAGTTTTAGTTATTTTCATTACTCAAAGCTGGAGATTTGTGCACCACTCTTCACAAAACCCAAGAAAAATAATGCTTGAGAAAAAAAAAAAAAAAAAAGTTTTCTTTAGGTTTTTTTTTTTTTTTTTTTTGTCGCACAAGTCGGCTTTCCATATAAGTTTTGTTCTAGTTGTCTCGCCACACCTTGATCAGTTTTATGAAAGATTGGTTCGGCATTGCAGAGCAGACTGGTTGCCATGGCAGCGGGAGTTGTTTCAAGGCCAAAAGGTTTTCTACGGGTTTGTTCACGTTTGAATTTTGAGTAAAAACCAGCACAAATACCTGGGAAAGACATTTGGCATCAAATTATTTTCTACAGTAGCTTGACTAAAGCTAGTAGTACTTTACTAGTATTCCCTACTACCTTGTGCATATATTTGTCTTGTGTATTCTGCTTCTTTTTTGATAGTTTCATATGTGTTTTTTTTTTAAATATTTAGCAAATGTTACTGGATGCCTCAAATTCCCAACCCCGGGGTTAATAAAGTATTGATCCATCCATCGCGGTTCGACTCCCAGTCATTCCCATATGTCATGGTGTCTCTGAGCAAAACACCTAATCGCCATTTGCTCCCCGGGTGCTTACATGGCTTCTCACTGCTCCACCTGGGCGTATCTCACATGTGATGGATTAAATGCAGTGAACTAATTTCACCATTGTATGGGAACATACAATGATGACAATCTTAAAAAAACAAAACAAAACAAAAAAAAAACAAAAAAACAACACTAATGCCACTTTGGTGAAATGTGCTGCTGATTATTCATGCTGCTGATCTCACGCTGCTGATCTCCTGCTGCTGATTACTTCATGCTGCTGTACTCATTCATACTCATCTACTCACACAGACTCATATTAGTGCTGCTGTTGTTCGGCGTATTGTTTTGCACTATTAGTGTTTAACGCATTTCTTAGTTTATATCTTAGATCTTATTACCGTTTCTTTTTATAATTTATATTTTGCTATTGTTAGGTGTAACTGGGACCCTGTTTACATAATTTGGTTCCACCTCATGTACCACATGTGGTGTGAATGATTATAAAACCTACTTGAACTCAGATTTCCCTTCTGTCTGTCTGTCTGTCTGTCTGTCTGTCTGTCTGTCTGTCTGTCTGTCCATCAATCTGCAAATCTTACCGTGTTTTCTTTTATAATTGAAAGTCAAGATCACGCTTGCATCGCTACAAATACGTGCATGAAAAGTGGAATCCAAAATATTTAAGCACATGGTTCAGTAATTCATTGGTATTAACGCTTGATGTTTTCATTAATCTCAGCGCTTCAGTCTGAGTTACATCACTGTTGAGCGGTTCAGAACAGAAACCTGTAGGTGTGTTCTCACATTCCTGAACGTACTGTATGTGATGATTAGGAGAAAACAATCAGCTGAGCTGAAGTGAAACAAAACATGTTGGTTTGTCACCAGCAGTAAATCATGTAGCTTTCGCTGTTCTTGGGACTGTATTATGTTTAATGGTGAACATGCACTTTATTGAATATTTCTGTGACTACATTTGTACAAACATGTTTCTTGTAAATATAGTTTTGTTTGCAATTCTCATGTTTTTCTAATGTTGAGAATTTCTAACAGCTTAGATCATCGTTGCACTCTGTTCTCTACAAATCTGTTTCTTTGACATCTGTGCAGAGTGAGACATAAACATTCATTTTTATAAGTTGTGCAGAAAACAATGCACGCAATGAATTTTTAATAGGTTCACTCTATATGCAAAGAGGATGAGATTTCTAGCTTTTTACTTGTCATAGCTCTGCAATCGACAGCACAGATTCTCACGTATTGTAATCAGTCCTCGTGCTCAGTCAACAAAGAACCACTAAGAGATTAAAAATAAAGTTCTTAGGGTTTGGTTGATATTTGTTACAGTATGCCAACACCAGAATAACTGTTGGTTAATATTCCTAAGTGATTTATTTAGTGCCATTTTACAATAAAGTCACTTCAGCAATATACAAGGAAAAAAAAAACATTTGACTGAACATTGTTGGATTTTATATCTGGATTATTGAGCAAGCATTTTCTTTTTACCTACATTAAATTAAATTAATTTAATTTCAATCCGATCACTCCAATTCAGATTTAGTCTTATTCTAGTTTATATTTATTCACAGTTAATAGAACCCAATTGAATCAGATTCTAGTTATAAAATGCAAATTGGTAAAAACTGTGTTTGCCTGAGGTAGGCGGTGGATTGCGTTCAGCCTTCACTTTGATTCCTCCTGCAATGAGCGTGCACACGGACAGCAGGCAACTAAAGTGACTTCTCTTTTCAAATGAAAAACAAACCAGCAGAACCAGACTCTGATCAATAACAACAAATTCATATCATGAAATGGCAACGTCACAAACTAATCAGTTAAAACATGAAGACACGAAAAGGGATTTTCGCTACTTTATGCTAGTTCTTCATTTCAGCTACTTTTCAACATGTTTTTAGCTAATTTCAGATGTTTTTCAGCAAGTTCTTCTGCAATAAGCATTCACACTGCATTTTCATTGGAAATGTAATTTCTGTAGTTTTTGTTACTTATTTCTTAGTG
>JARVLU010000583.1:24665757-24683545 GCA_031762415.1 Simpsonichthys santanae | reverse complement strand
TATATATATATATATATACTGTATTTGTATATACAGTGGTGCTTGAAGGTTTGTGAACCCTTTAGAATGTTCAATATTTCTGCATCAATATGACCAAAAACATCATCAGATTTTCACACAAGTATTAAAAGGAGCCCAGTTAAACAAATAAGACAGAAATATTATACTTTATTTATTTATTTATTTATTGAGGAAAATGATCTGATGTAGCATATTTGTGAGTGGCAAAAACATGTGAACCTCTAGGATTACCAGTTACCGTAATTTGAAGGTGAGATGGGTGAGTGGATAGATGAATGGGTGGTTGTATGAATGGATGGATGGATGATGGATGGATGGATAGGTGGGCTGTTGGATGGCTGGCTGGATGGATGGATGGATATGTGGGTAGGGATGGATGGATGGGTGGTTGGATGGATGGATAGATGATGGTTAGATGGATGGATGGGTAGGCTGTTGGATGAGTGGATGGATGGATGGATAAGCTGTTGGATGGATGGATGGATGGATGGATGAATTGTAACATATGGTATTTATCACATGTTAAAATTTGACTGTTTGTGTACAAATTGTCTATTTGTTTTGGTCTCCTCTTAAATAAATACATTTTTAAAAAATGCATAAATCAACATCACAAAAAGAACTGTTTATGAAAATTCTTCATTTTTGTTTATCCTTCAGACTAGTTGCATATTTATTAAGTAAATAAACTTACCATTTCTTTTATTCTTTTTTATTTATTTATTTACTTGGTATTCTAATAAATAATGGTTCAAATGAGTCAGTTAGTTCAATACAGCGCTGATTCCTGATTGGGTTATCATGTTCATTACATTTTTAATTTCATGTATTTTCCATCAGATGCTCTTCAGAAATACTCCCGATGCACTTTATGTTCAAACTCTCTTCTTATTGTTCGTCACTCATGAACAAAACTCCAGGATGTTTTGATTTCTGAGGAAATAACTTTCACATAATCTCACGAATAACATCACAAAAAATAAAGTTCACAAAACCACATTCAGAGTATTTTTATCTGCGTTGGGCCCAACATTTATAACACTTACTGACTTATATGATTAGGTCCATGTTTTAGTTGTAAAATAAATTAAACATTAACAGTGGTTGAATATTGGATGTAAAAAAAATCTTAATATTAACATTTAATGACATTTTCCAACCCATGAAGACATTTTTTTCTTCTTCTCACCTTTTCAACTTAAGTAAATGGAAAGACTTAAATTGGAATTTCCAAATTAAGGTGTAAGTGAATGAATACTAGTACTGTACAGCATATTTACAGTATAAAGCATAAGAAATATGAACACACACAAGTCAGGAGGGCATTAGGAGATCAAGCAGACAGAGACAACCCTGTTATTTGCTGCAGACGTACTCGTGCAGTTACACCCTGTAATATGCAGCGTCTGCACTTCTTTCACTGCTTCCTTTTCTTCTTCCCCCTCTTTCCCTTTTTATTTTTTTATCCTGCTGTCCAGGTGCTCGTCTTCTAACAGACTTGCTATTAAAAGGAAGCGTTCATTTCTCTTTGTGTTTTCAAAAGACTGTTTTGCCTCTCTGCTCCGTTTCCTGCGCCGGCGGAGAAAACACCCTTCCTTTCGGTCATTAACGGTTTAAATCCTTCCTCCTCTTCACGGCACCTTTGATTCAGGGACTGCCGTGTGTCTTTTCCACGTCGTGTCACTTCATTTGCTGACTAGTCTAATTCTAGGCATCGGTGGCAAGCGTTCAGTAAGAACGAGCTTAAAGACTTGCAGCTTTGCACTTGTATTTATAAGAAAAGGACGTTTTAATACACGGGTGCACATTTTTTAAAGTCATTTTGGTTTGTAGGTATGGACACAGGAGTACATTGTGTTGTGAAGTATTTGATGGTGAAGGTAAATCATTGAAAATACACTTTTTTTCTGTTTTTGACACTTTATTTTATGTTTGGAGTGGTGTTGCATCACCACTGATGCACTTGCATGTTCTCCCTGTGAGTCCTTCTAAAGGTTTGGATTTCTTGCATCAAATCAAATGCATCATGTAGCTCTTCTGAATCAGATAAATCATTGTGCTTGATTGTGTCTGTGCAGGCACAGTTGTGCACTTGTAATTTGTTCTGTGCTTACTGGTGACAGCTTGGAGAGGGCGCAGCCCCCTTGTGCCCTTTCACAAGATACACCAGATATCGGAAATGATTAAAATGAACATTTTAATTGGTGATCGATTCGACCTTTCCCAAGACAGCTAGGTAATTCCGGGTAGTCGCAAATAGCACACATGCACAGTGCAGCAACGCGCCAAAATGTTCTTTAAATGTCAGTACAAATTGTGTTGTGACAATAAACCCTCAAGAAAACTCTTACTTCTTTCATCTGCCCGTTGAAGTCGTATTTGATGCTGATTCTTCTAACCGAAGGCGGAGCCTAACATTCCAACACTGCAGAGACTTGTAGGGAGAGATATTCCACTTAGTTCCTGTCAATGGTGGATGAACTGAGTGCTGAAGCATGCCCCTGCCACCCCTCCAATCACTCACGCTCGCATTGATACTTACAACTCTCTCCTCTCCTTGAAATGTCGGAGCAAGTTGCAACCTGAAGGAAATACTCTCCTGTATTCGTTGGATAAGAGATTGTAAGCCACTGCTGCAGACACTGACATTGAGCACAGATGGACGTGTTCGTGTTTCTTTCTAGAGAAGGCTATTTTAATTTAATAATCAGAGGCCTACTGTTCACTGACTGAATGCACATCGACTATCGTTCGTTATAGACATTTAAGTAAAAACTTTCTTATGATGAAAAGAAGTGGAGCCATCCTGGTCAAATCTTGTAAACCGTATGCAAAATGTCAAGTTATTGTGAGATCTCACATGGTCTTAGTGCTCAAAGAATGTGTTGAGGATCACACTCTACTACTACCACCCCAAAATTAGCTCAGTGTGTGTCAAAGTTCTGGTGTTTTATCTGTTTTTGGTGTTGGCTAAGGCCGGTTAGCTGTGCGGGCTGTCGAGTTGTACGTATATCACTTTCTAGTGTGATTTTGAACCCAATGTGCTGACAGATGCTGGGAACTCAAGAATAAAATAAAGAATAATGTTTATTTAGTTTAAAAAAAAAAGGCTGACATGGCAACAAAACTTACTTGGGGCATGGACACAAGACACGGCAGAAAACAGGACACGAACGCCTTGGGAGCATAATCCACAGAAAAGGGAGAAACAAACTGTCACAGAACTTATAGGGACGCTAACGAGAGACAATGATGAAGACCTGTGATGATTGAGATAGAGGACAGGTGTGACAGCTGGAATCATGAGGGAGGAAACACTAAGGCGTGCAGGACAGATGACACAAGAAAACACAAATAAAACACAGATCTTCTCAAGGTATACATCAGATAATTACTTTTTGAGAGTTTCACTAAAATCTGCTCCCTGGTTAATGAGATATTTTACTAACAGACAGTGTTGACCCTAACGTCAAAGTTTTAAGCAGATGTTGTACAATGTGTAACGTGTTATGAATGATTTTATGATAATACAGTAGTCCCTCGCTGCTACGTGGTTCAACTTTTGCGGACTCACTGTTTCATGGGTTTTCAATATAAGATTGTACACAACATGTGATTGGCTGATTGATGGAAAGCGACCAACCAGAGCATTGTGCTCTGTATTCCAGGTGCTGATTGGCTCAGTAGCATCAGTTTGTCTCCTCTCTTTCGCTTTGCTCCTTTCTGAAATTTTCGTTAGAGACTTAAAGTATATTTTTATTCAGATAATATGTTAGTTAATGAAATGTGTGGAAATATGTATTTTGTTTTAATTTATTTTATATGATATTGTGTTAAAGCAGGGTCTGATTTCCGTTTCCGGCAGGGAATGTAGTTTTAGTTCCACGCATACAAATCTCAACATCCACGCACCCATCATTTTTAGAACACAACATGGTGAGATTTTATTGGTTGAGAGCTAGGTCACATGAATTGGAATAGAGCTTCCCATTCATTGATGGTGGTGACTCCTCCTGTGAGGTAGAGCTGTCACGTTTAACCAGGACCCAAAGCCTGGTCCGGCCCAACCCTAATTTGGGCTACGTCAGGCTGTAATAATGGGCTGGATGGGTGGGCCGGGTTGGTGTTGGGCTTTTGATTGCATCAGCAGAAGTGCATGGCTTACGATCCAATTATATGGCAACATGGCTTGCTATACTATCCGATTATATGGCAGAATGGCTTGCCATACATCCAATTCTATGGCAACATGGTTTGCCATACTATCCAATTATATGGCAGCATGGCTTGCTATACTATCCAATTATATGGCAGCATGGCTTGCTATACCTCCAATTATATGGCAACATGGTTTGCCATACATCCAATTATATGACAACGTAGCTTGCCTTACGGCTGGTGAAGTATGTATAGAAGTATGTATAGAAGTATGTATAGAATTATGTATAGTATAGTTCTTGTACTTTACATGCGAGTAAAATAAACCTTCTGAAATGGACGATTCTCTCCTTGTCCTTCTTCAGACATGAACAATACTAGTATATCTTAGTAGACTGAATTTATTTCAAGTCACATGATGCCACGCAAACGTTCTTCGCCTTCTAAAGAGTGTGGGAAGGGTTTATAAAGCCTTTATATATAAGCTCTAAAATAAATATAGCATTCCTACTTGGCAGATTTTCAACTATCGTGGAGGTTAGCACAATTCCAGTACAATTAACTGAGGTGAACCCTTTTTTTGTGCTGGCTAATGCTGCTCATCTATGACAGCCATATTTACTGGGGTTGATTTCAAAAGTTATATCAGCTATAGGTTTAAGCCTAATGAATACTTTCAGAGAGTTTCATCAATATTTGTCCTGTGGTTTATGACATTTTTAGCAGCAGGTGAAAAACATCAGCTTTAAAAAAAAATAAAATAAATTATATGACCCCCAAACATTTTCCTGATCCGTGAAGGAAAGTTTGACTGAAGTTGATGTAGTTGTTTCCTGATGCCTTCAGCCTCTGGCTCACTTTATTTGCCGTACCAGTTTTTGTAAATGAACTGCTGTTGCCTCATTAGAGTCTGGCCTGTTTTATCACCCAGTAAACTGTTGAAACCCAACAGAGTGGGCTGTTATTTTTCATCTGCTAAAGCTAAGCGCCTCGCTCCTCTGGGGTTTAATTATTCTGTGTTGAAGTGAATTAGAATTAATGAAACACTTTGTAATACTTCAGGACACAAGCTGCAAATACCGTGTCCCACTTTTTATCTTTGCCGATTTATCATGCGCACTGTTGGCTGTTGTACACAAGTTTATTAAGCTTTTCGTTACTGTCACTGCAAAACGTCTTTATGTTCTAAGGCTTGTTTCAAAACCATTGGGGAAAGACGCCAAGAGTTTAGTTTAATTTCCTGCTTAATTTGACCTTGTTTTCTGTGTTATAATTGTGCTTTTTATGATTTGGTTCTCTTTATTAGTTGAAGAGGGATTCACGTGCAAGACCCCAGCCATAGCCGACATTGTGATTCTGGTGGATGGTTCTTGGAGTATCGGCCGCATCAACTTCAGACTGGTCCGAACCTTCCTGGAAAACCTGGTCCGGGCCTTCTCTGTGGAGTTTGACAAGACAAGGATAGGTGAGGATGTGGTGGACTCTTGCACTAATTTAAGCAAATCACCTGAAGATTTCTAGAAACGATTATTATTTTTATGCAGGTCTGGCTCAGTACAGTGGAGACCCCAGGATCGAGTGGCATCTAAAGACTCACACCACCAAAGAAGCTGTGATTGATGCGGTGAAAAACCTACCGTATAAAGGAGGAAACACACTAACAGGTGACGTACCGGACTATAAACAACAAGAGACAATTTATCTTCCAGTCAGTGGGGTCCGGCATACACATCACAATGAACAGATGATACTTAAACTTTAAATTTAGCCTGTTTGCCAGTATGATTTATTGCGTTCATCTCAGGACAGGTAATTTCATGCTGGTAGTTATGGATTTATAACTTGACTAACTATCTCACTGGATCTGATTAGACCAGAGGTAGCCAATAAATTTCTCAGTTTTTCCTTCAGGGCTATGTTTAATCATGTGGCATGAAGCAACTGATCGCTTTTCACCCACCTTATTTCCAAAGTTTTGCAGACAGAGAAATGGCTCGGCTGTTTATAGCATGTAGCTCTTATTGCTTATTGATTTATGGTTCTATCTAATAAAAATGTAGCTTTAAAGGAAAATGCCCAAAGCTTTAGACACGTTTATCTAAGGATTTTTTGTATAGTTTGCAACCTTGAACGAGTGTCTTTTTACGTTGGACCCCTTTGATACGTTAAAACTCTTTGAATGCCAAAAGTAAGTTTAAAGATGCACCACGTAGACAAATCTAAAGCATCCATGTTATTTCTAGTTTTGCCAGCATTGTCCTCGACATTAATGAGGGGAAAAAAGTCTAGAGATTGGGCTTTGTACAACACGTCTCAAAATAGACTTCCAGCGCATCTGATATGTGTAACATTTTCATACAAAAATAAAAAAAAGCCCTGTTTTTCATTCATTTGCATGGATTTTTGGTTTTGTTGGAGGACACTGTGAGCTGGATGGAAATCGTCAAGCTGTTCCTGACCCCCAGGCTGGACATTGCCCATCTGTGGCCTCAACGTTAAATTAGACGTCTATAACTCGATGGACATCTTGTAGGTTTAATGGGCAGCAAAGAAAAACAACCAATTTATTATCCATTCATCCATTATTTTTAACCACTTCTTCCTTTTTGGGTCGTGGGGGGTCACTGGTGCCCACATCCAGCAGTCACTGTACGAGAGGTGGGGGACACCATCACAGGGACACTTTATAGAGACAAACAACCATTCACTCTCTCACTCACACCTAGAGACAATTTAGTCACCAATCAGCCTAACGTGCATGTTTTTGATCAGTGGGAGGAAAATGGAGCACCCGGAGAAAACCCACGCATGCACAGAGAGAACATGCAAACTACACCCAGAAAGGCCCCCCAGCCAGGATTCGATCTGGCAACCTTCCAGCTGAGAGGCGGCAGCTCTACCAACTGCGCCACCGAGCGGCACCCAATGTATAAAGATGGATTAAAAAAAAACTTTTGTGTAGGAAAACCCTTTGTTCAAGGTCTATTCAGTGAGGTTAGAGAAGGCGAGCCTGTGATTGGAAGGTTGCCGGTTCGAGTCCCCAGACCAAGAACAAAAATGAGGGTGGGAATGGTGATGCACCCATGCCTGTCTTACCGTCATTTGTCTCACCCTTCGTCAAAGCCCTTAACCCCCCTGCTGCACCTCAGGCTCATTAGACGGCAGCTCTCTGCTCCGGTGACCTGTGGTTGCATCAGGAGGGGCACCGGCATAAAAACAATTGGCAAGTCTTCATTCGAGTTCGCTTGCTGTGGTGTCCTCGGATATAGGGAGCAGTTGAAATAAAAAATAAAATAAAATGTTCACGTGTTGAATACATCAGTTGAGTCGTAATGCTTCGTATATTTTGGAGATTTCCCAGTTCCCTACTTGTTTCTGGTGCAAAACTTTCCTTAAAAAGTGTGATTAAAAAGACACAAGAGTAGCAAAGTATATATTTTCTAGTTTAATTTAAATGATCTTTCTATCCAAAACTTTTAGTTGTATTCTATTTTTTCTTTCTTGTTTTGAAAGATTTGCATTTTATTTTGCAGAATTCCAGCTTTATGTGAGAAGGCACTCGTCTTGCTTTAAAATGTGTTGTTCTCAAAGTTGCATTAATATTCCAGTGCCCATCGGGGATTCTTCGAGGATCCTGTTAGAAGTTGGTGGAAAAATCCAAATTGTCATTATCGAATCCAACGTAACTCAGCTGCTCATTATGTGATCAAACCCCTGAGACTCAAACCTTTCCAAAGCAACGGCACTTTGCAGCCATTAAGGTTTAGTTTAGCCTGCGACTCTTGAGGTGCTGCGTTGGTTCTGACACATGCTATTTTTTATTTATTTACTGCACCTCAGAGGAAAACTGTGAGTGCAATCAAACTGTCAGCTGAGACTTTGCTTCTTTAAAAAAAGCTTCTTCAAAAAGTATAAAGTGGCTCTAACGTCATTGTCACTTTGTCGAGGAAAGGATGACTTTAGTTTGTCAAAATAATAGTATTTTTTTAGACTTTAGGAATGGCTCTGGTTTAAAACACGCATTTTAAATCACAGCATGTACATTTTAAAACATGAGAGCTGCAGTAAGAAGAATCATTAAAAATGATTTTAAGGGTTTAAACCCACCAGTATTGATAATTACACCATTTTCAAGTTTTCTGTGTTGAATTTATGCTAACTTTATTTATTAATTTATTAACCTTTATTTAACCTTTATTTAACCAGACAAATCCCATTGAGATCACAGATCTCTGTTGCAAGGGAGGCCGGGGCCTGAAGGCAGCCCAACATGCATGTTTTTCAGGAAATCAAATCAACCAAATTGTTTTTACCTTCAGGAGTGAACCTCTAATACAAATGAGAGAAATTTGCATTTCCTGCAAAAATGCTTATTCCTGAAGAACTTGCTGAAGAACAGCTGAAATGTAGCTGAAATAGAAAAACAAGCCTAAGCTAGCAGAATAAAGCTGAAAGAGCATATATTTGCTGAATTAGGTTTAAATAAGCAGAAATGAGCACAAACATTAGGAAATTAGCTAAAAAAAAGCTTAAATTAGCAACAACACAAAATAGCTGAAAAGTAGCTGAAAAGACATTAAATAAACTTAAACTTCCAGAAGGAATGAGCTGAAATAAGCTAAAGAATGTGGAATTAACTGGAAAAAAAAAATAATAATTTAGCACAAAAACAACTAAAAAAGTATCTGGAATAGCAGAAACTGTTTAAACTAGCAGAAAAAAGCTGAAAGGGTCATAACAAGCTGAAATTAGCTAAATGAATTAATTAGGCTGAAAGTAGAAGAAATCACCACAACACTTGAAATTTATTTGAAGCTGAAAATGTAGAACAAGCTTAAATTACAGTAGCAGAATAAAGCAAGAAGAAAAATATATTTGCTGAAAGAAGAAGAAATGAGCTTTAAAAAAGTGAAAATGATCTGAAAAAAGCTGGAATGAGCAGAAAAATATTACTGAAAATTAGCTAAAAATACATAAATAAATAAATAAATAAATAAATAAATAAATAAATAAAAACCTGAAAGAAACAAAATACCATTAGGAAGTTGAGTACTTTTATTTATTTATTTATTTATTTATTTATTTATTTATTTATTTATTTATTGCTGTACAAGGCTGAAAAAGTTTAAATGAGTGCAAAAATGTGGAATTAGCTAAAAAAAAAAATTAGCATTAACAACTAAATAATAACTGAAACTAGCAGAAATATGCTGAACGGATCAGTAAAAAGTTGTAAACAGATCTAAAAATTTGAAGGATGTAAAATGAGCTCAATTAAATTTCTCTGAGGAAAAAAAAATGGCAGAAAAGGCTAAATATTTCAAAAAGCTAAAGTTGAACCAATACCAAACAGTCACAGCACCTTTCTCCTGAAGGAGACAATCATTTTGATATATGATTTGTTGAAATAGCTTGAAAACTGTGGGACAAGAATCAATACAAATAAAAAAAACATATGGGATAGATAAAGTAACACCAGGAATATGGAAAAATAAATATAAACAGGATCACGATAGTGTGAATAATAAATATAAACAGGATCACACTAGTGTGAACAAACATATAAAAAGGATCATAATAGTGTGGATAATAAATATCAACAGGATCACAATGGTGTGAGTAATAATTATCAACAGGACCACAATAGTGTGAAATCTTAATAAGCATTCACACTATTAAAATATCTTAGTCATTTATGGAGAAATATGCTGGCTTGTTTGCTGAAAACACTTTTTTTTTATTTACATTCAGGAGTTTCTGCTTCTGTGTGAGAAAAAAAAACTCTTTTGCACTTTGACAAATGAAAGTGTGTCAAAGTACGTTAACTCTGTAATTTATCTATTTGATACGCCTCTCTTCTCAAATGTCTCCAGCTCCTCAAGCACATTCTCTTAACTGTCAGCTTTACTCTCCATCTCTTCCTCACTGTATAGTCCTGCTCCTAAAATTAAGTCGTACACCAAGCTAATGATTTTGCCTCTCTTTTTGATTCAATCATTCAATTATACAGAAATGTGCCATTTTTGAGTTTGGTTTAAATATTCACAGGCGTACCTTGTAATGTGTCTTAATTATAGTGGTTTGTTTGTTAGCACAACTTTCACTTTTGTTTTTCCTTTACTAGTTTAAAATGTATTTCATACATTGTTTGCAACGAAGCTACTCATGCAACATTTATTTTCCTTTAACTTTTGAAGCCCCTAAACATTTGGCTTGCTCACACATGATGTGCTATGACTTAATATTTGTACCTTTTAGACTTTTTGAATTATTTAACTTTATTTGGGGGGAAAAATGCAGTAGAAATATACTGAGATCTCGTCACTTACTTTAAAAACCTTATTCTCTAAGACTTTCTTAAGCATACTTGCTTTATTTATTTATTTGTGTATTTATTTATTATTTATTTGTGTATTTTGCTCCCTTAGCTTTCAGCTACTGTTCTACTATACATTTGGCATTTTCTTACTCTTTTGCATGTTATCTTTTAGCTGCTGTTTTGAAAATTATAGCCTTTAGCAACAAGTTTGCTAATTTTCTTTTTTATTTATTTATTTATTATTATTTTTATTTATTTATTTATTTATTTTGCTTTTGCTGACTTCATCTTTTCTGCTTGTTCAGTTATTAAACAATTAGTCATTTGTGCAAAGTCCATCTCTCAGTGTTCAAGCTAGATTTTATTAATCTAGCTTAATTTTTGATTTGGAGCACAAATTAAAAAATTCTAATAATTTGAACCATTTTATATAATAAGCATCTTTTACATGCTCATTATTACAAATAAGTTTAATCTGGACATACTTGTTTTAATAAATGATCTGCCTTACGGCCAGAATAAATGCTGAAGCAGTTAACTCGCTCTATTGTTCAGACTGTAGAGGAGGCAGCAGCTTTGTCGAGCAGCAACATCTGTTGCTTTTGTAACGGAAGGCAATTTTTCATCAAGCCTCACCTGCGCCTCATTGTATCTTTATTCTTTGTCCTTTTTAGAAACAGTTTCCTTTATTCGCTGCCGATCTGCCGCAGGAAGACGACTACGAGCAGCAATCTGCTCTCTGCCAAGTTGCTTTAGTCTCGAGTGTGCTTTAAAACTTTACCTCTGTCAAGTGGGTTCTCAAAGTTTTGGTGGTAGAGTGACGGAGGAACAATAGTCTGCTGTCATCCCAGAGTATCAATATTATATAATATTCTAGGGGTTAAATGCTCATTTGGAAAGATAAAAATAAAGTTTTGTAAGCTCAATCATTCAGGTAGATAACAACAAAAATAGATGTTTCATTGTTTGTTATACAAATTATTATTGTGTGAACGTTTATGAAGCATTCACACTATTGTGATCCATTTTTCTTCTGTATGTTATTTGGCGCAATTCTCATCCCTCAGTTTTCAAGTTATTTCGACAAACCATAAATCAAAACGTTCGGCTCTTTCAGGACAATTCTGCTGTGACTTTAGCTTTTGGTGCATCCTTAGCTTTTTTAATTAATTAGCCTTTTTTGCCTTTTATTTTTCTCATAGAAAATGAATTGAGCTCGTTTTACATCCTTCAGATCTTTACCTCTGTTTACAACCTTTTGCTGCTCCTTTCACATTTTGTTCTGCTTCAGCTTCTTTCAGCTTCCTTCTGCAAACTGAAACTTTGTTCAGCTGTTTTGTGCTTCTTTCAGATTATTTCTGCTAACTTCATCTGTGTGCTTCCTCTAACTTTTTTCTGCTAATTTCAGCTTGTTATGCCTCTTTCAGCTAATTTTTGCAAGTTTCAGCTTTTTCTGCTTTCTCATCTGCTATTTAGCTGGGTTGGGGTTTTTGTTGCTAATTTTAGCTATTTCAGCAAATTTCACATTTTTTTGCACTCATTTAAACTGTTTTCAGCCTAATTCTGCAAAAATGTGCTCTCTCCACTTCCTTCTGGTAATTTTACTCTCTGCCTTTTTTTTTTTTTAGCTACTTTTGCGCCGGTTTATGCTAACTTCAGCTTTTTTTCAGAGAATTTCCACTTTTTATTGCTCACTTCTGCTTCTTTCAGCCTCATTGGGCAAACATGTATTCTTTCTGCTTTCTTTAAGCTTGTTTTACCTGTTCAGCTACCATTTTAGCATATTTTAGCTCATTTCAGCTGAATTTTAGGGAAATGCAGGTTTTTGTGATAATTTTTGCTTTTTTCAGCCTAATTAAATTATTTCTGCTAATTTCAGCTTATTTGCCTTTAATTTCTTCTGCTAGTTTCAGCTACTATACAGCTACTGTATGCTAATTTTAGCTTTTTCAACTAATTCCAAATTTCCTGTGGCTCATTTTAGCTCTTCCCAACTCCTTTTGTTAGTTTGTGCTTTTTTCTGCCCTTTCAGCCATTGTTTTACTAATTTCAGGTTGTTTTTTTTAGCTAATTTTCACATTTTGTACTCATTTCTGCTTACCAGTATTAAACCTATTTCAGTAGACGTGTTCTTTCTGCTTCTTCTGCTAATTTAAGCTTGTTCTTCTCTTTTAGCTAACTTTCAGCATGTTTTTTTTAGCTAATTTCAGCTGTTTTTCAGCAAGTTCTTCTGCACTTAGCGTTCACACTCCATTTTAGAAGGCAATTCAATTTCTTTAGTTTTTATTATTATTATTACTTCCATTTTTATTTGTTTTTCATTTACATTTTTTAAGTTTTTAATTAAATCAATCACCCTATAGAAATGTAAAAGTTTCTGCCTATTGGTGCTTATAAATAAAAAAAATAATAAAAAAATCAAAAGTCTCATTTTACCAAATTTATGCATACTTCACTGTTTTTAGTACAAATTAATTTTTGTTATAGACTTCTGTGTCCGTGTCTTATTTTGTCCTCTCTTTCCAGGTCTGGCTCTGACTTTTATCCAGGAGAACAGTTTCAAAGCAGAGTCGGGCTCCAGGCCCGGTGTCCCAAAAATAGGAATCCTCATCACTGATGGGAAGTCTCAAGATGATGTGATTCCTCCTGCTCAAAGCCTGAAGAGTGCTGGGATAGAACTGTTTGCCATTGGTATGTCTCACCACTGTGTATTTAGAGAAGTTACAAAAAAAATGGGGCAGTTTATTTTAGAATAGGAAGCTGCCTATAGTTTGTTTTGCTTCATAACAAACTAAAAATAATGTGCAGCTCGACCACTTCAAGCAAAGGTATTCTGTTAACAAGAAAAATATGAAGGTTTTCACATATTCTGTTAAATATTAAAATTAAATATGTTGTTTTCTTTTTTTATTTGTGTTTCGATGGAGTAGTAATGCGTAGTCATTATCTCACCTGCAGTAGACACAAGTCAGACACATATCGGTTTGGAGAATTCAGATTCTTGACTATGAGCTACAAAAAACTTATTTTGCAGAAATCCATCTCTAAAAATCTGAGCTATGAAATATTTGTTAGTTTTCAAGCAACATGTCGTCTGTAAAAGTTTTATGTTCAGCAGAGATTGTTTTTATTTTTTATTTTTACATTTTCAGCTACAGGTCAAACTTTGGAGTTAGAAATGTTTCTATATGAGTAAATGAAATCCTACATGTGTTGGTCTGTGTTGCATCAGAAACCCATCCCAGACGACTTTAATGTATTTTTCTCAGGCAGGTTGAGGTTTCCTCTCATCATCTTCGTCTGGTCTTTTTTTTTTCTCCTTCCTTCAGGTGTTAAAAACGCTGATGAGAACGAGCTGAAGTCCATCGCCTCGCCTCCTGAGGAAACTCACGTGTACAACGTGGCAGACTTCAGTGTGATGAGCGACATTGTGGAAGGCCTCACTAAGACCATCTGTGACCGCGTGGATCAACTCGACAAACAGATTAAAGGTTTGAACTTTGAATTTTAGTCAATAAAAATTCATAATTTCTGTTTAAAATAATGAATCGACCATCGTAATTTATATTTTATGTCGTCTAGATCAGATGTGTCCTAGAGGGCCGCTATCCTGCGTGGTTTAGATGTTTTTCTGCTTTGACACCTGATTTGAATGAACGAGTGATTGACAGGTGTCTGCAGAACATGAAGAAATGATGAAGAGCAGGAAAAGGACTAAACTTACAGGATAGTGGCCCTCGAGGGCCAGGACTGTACTAGAAATACATTTCTGTTTGGATTTATGTGAATAAAGTTTGGAATGGATGCAGAATTTTGCTCTTTCTTTGTTTTCTGCAGGGGGAGGAGAACCTGCACCTCCTCCCGCCTCCTCCTCTCCTCCTCGTAACCTTGTGACGTCAGACATTACGGCTCGAAGTTTCCGTGTGACGTGGACTCACCCAGAGGGCCAGGTGGAGAAATACCGAGTTGTCTACTACCCTGCCAGTGGAGGACAACCTGAAGAAAAAGTATGCCAATTCCTTTATTTTACATTTTAAACGCACATTCCTTGATATTTTCATATCACTTTAGGTCACGTTATAAATTATTTGCATTTATTTCTACCTTGATCCACCTGCCTCTTCCAGTTGCTGGTTAAATTTACTTTTAAAGATTCATTTTTTTCCAGTTTACCACAGTTATCAACAATTTTGTGATTTTTGGTCTCTAGCAGACTGATTATTAGATGGCGTTTTTAATTCTCTGACATATTATCTATGACTATTGTGTGTGTTTTTGTCTATGATGAAGTTAATGATTTGTGAACGCAAGGCAAGCACAATGCTTGAAACTTGATATGTCGATGACATTTTAATTTGTGCAGCTCAGTCAATCCTTTTAGCGTCTCCACAATTCCAATTCTTAGAGCAATTTTCATTAAAAAAAGTGAGCTGTACTAAAGATTAAGCCTTCAAAAGGTTCATACAATAAATCTCATAGCTGCAGTTAACATTTACAAAAATGTATACATTTGCAATGTAGCCATTAACTGTGGTTGTTCTAAATATTATAAACAAGAGGAAACAAATAAAGCATCAACACATAGAACAAACATGGTCATAACAAAAAAAAAGTTACATATTTGATGTGTGGTTTTATTTGACACCCTCCCTAAGTTTTATTTTATTTACTTTATTTTTTTACATTGGGCAAATAATATTTTTATTGTGAAATAACATTACAGCCTGTTATGTCTTTAAAACAAACAAAAAAATCTTAAAGCATATTACAATATTTAGTCAAATTGTGATTAGTTTATAACTGGAAAGTAGGTATAAAAGTTTGTCTCACATCCATCTGTCCATCCATCATCCAAAGTCGGGTCACGGGCGCAGCATCTTGAGCAGGGAGGTCCAGACATCTCTTTCCACAGCCTCCTCTTCCAGATCTTCTGGGAGGACTCTAAGGCGTCAGGCCAACCGAAAGACATAGTCTCTCCAGCGTGTCTTTCCCAGGGTTTTCTCCCAGTCAGGTATACCCGATGAACATCCTGAGGGAGGCGCCAAGGAAGCATCTTTACCAGATGCTCAAACCACCTCAACTGGCTCCTCTCGATGTGGAGGAGCAGCGGTTCTACTCCGAGTCTCTCCCAGATAACTGAACTTCTCACTCTACCTCTAAGGGAGAGTCCAGCTACCCTGCAGAGGAAACTCATTTCAGCCGCCTGTCTCTGTGATATTGTTCTTTAGGTCACTATCCAGAGTTCATGGCCATAGGTGAGGGAAGGAACATAGACGGACCAGTAAATAGAGAGCTTCACCGTACAGCTCAGATCTTTTTTCACAACAACAGACCGATACAGAGTCCACAATACTGCAGACGCTGCACCAATCCATCTGTCAAGCTCACGCTCCATTCTTCTCTCACTAGTGAACTAAAACTATAAGATACTTAAACTCATCATCTTGAAGCAGAACCTCACCCTCGACCCAAAGAGAGCAGTCCACCATTTTTTTTTTTGACTAAGGACCATGGCCTCAGATTTGGAGGTGCTGATCCTCGTCCTAGCTGCTTCATGCTCAGCTGCCAACTGCCCCAGTGAGAGCTGAAGTTCACTGCATGATGACATCAACAGGATCACAACATTCACAAATAGCAGAGAAAGAATCCTGAATTCACTGAACTGGACTCCCTCCACCCACTGGCTGCACCAAGAAATTATATTCATGAAAGTTATGAATAGAATTGGTGACAACAAGCAGCCCTGGTGGAGTCCAACTCGCATCTTGAAGGGGTCCAATTTACTGCCAGCAATGTGAACCAAACTCTTGCACTGCTTGTAAAGGGACCAAACAGCCCATAACAACAGGCCCCCAATCCCAAACTCACAGAGTACCCCCCAAAGTGTACCCCAAGGAACATAGTCGAATGCCTTCTCCAAGTCCACAAAGCACATGTAGACTGGATGGGAAAACTCCCATGACCTCTCAAGGATCTTATTGAGAGTTGGTCCAGTTTTCCACAGCCAGGACAGAACCTGCATTGTTCCTCCTGGATCTGCAGTTCGACCAACAATCAGACATGCTTTTCCAGTACCCCTGAATAGACCTTACCATGGAGGCTAAGGAAAGTGATGCCCCTATAATTGGAGCACACCCTTTGGTCCCCCTTTTTGAAGAAGGGAACCACCCCAGTCTCTGCCAGTGGCACTGCCCCTGATCTCCATGCAGTGTTGCAAAGGTGTGTCAACCCAGACAGCCACACAACATCCAGAGTCTTAAGTAAACCAGGGTTGATTGTCCACCCACAAAGCCCTACAGCTGCATAGCTTTTTAACTAGTGACCTCAGCCACAGTTATAGACAGACCAACCACAAAGGCATCTGACTCCGCTTCCTCCATGGAAGACATGCCAGTGGGATTGAGGTCAGAGAAATATTCCTTTCACCTCCTGATGACATCACTGGTTGAGGATGTCCCACAGGATGGAATGAGGTCCAGCCCCTCTTAAGGAAATTCTTTCCAGAGCCCATGTTGCACATCAAGGTGAACCCAACTATATCTAGTCGATACTTCTCAACTCCATGCACAAGTTCAAACTCCTTCCCCACCAGAGAGGTTATATTTCATGTCCCAAGTGCCAGCTTTGGTAAGCCAGGGTCAGAGTGCCAAGGCCCCTTCAGCCACTGTCCATGGAGTATGTAACAAAACTGCATTTAGGATCCTGCAGTCCACCTTTGCCTTTCAGCAGCAGGTGATATTTAATATTTAGCATCCTCAAATCACTGACTGTACACATGCTCAGCATGGATAAATACACTCGTAAAATTTTGTCTGTGGTTATCTAAAGACACTACGGTTGGACTAACAGCCAGTTGGACATGTCTTTCAGGTGGTCCAAGGGACGGTGAACAGTGTGGAGCTGAACTACCTAAACTCTCTGACCGAGTACCAGGTGGCTGTTTTTGCAATCTACCGCAATTTAGCCAGTGAGGCCCTGAGAGGAAGTGCCACCACATGTAAGTTTTTATTTGTTCCATCATCACAAAGACAAGCCATTAAATGCTTTAAAGCAAGTGACTTTCACCTCTCGCCATCTTTAAGATGCAGTTTTATTTTCAGACAAGCTGCGAAACGGTCCTTCCATAAAGATTTAGAGGGATAAAGTTGGCCGGCTTTGAATACCTTCTGTCAACACGTGAAGAAAAACTATTCCTATTTCTCATGACCTTAAAGTCAAACTTGGCTTCCTTGTGTGTGTGTGTGTGTGTGTGTGTGTGGGGGGGGGGGGGGGGGGGGGGTAAAAAAAAAA
>JARVLU010000583.1:24518979-24530973 GCA_031762415.1 Simpsonichthys santanae | reverse complement strand
AGGAAAGGTTTCCTTTTTTATTTAATTGGTGCATTTTAAGTTATTTATTGGTTTTTATATGTTTTAGTTATTTATTCGTCCATTAATATATTTCTTTCTACTTTTTATTTCTAATTATGTCAGTTTCGGTCCTCCATACATATTCAAACATGAAATAGTCTTTCAGTCTGACACAGATCTATAAAGTAGAATGTAGGGTCATTTTCAGTCACTTTCTATTGTAGGATGTAGCCAACACGATGAGGGCAGGTGAAGCTCACCAGCACCCCCCAAAAAAAAAAAAAAAAAAAAAAAAATTCTCACTCTTTGGCTTTTTGAAAAGTTGGCAGCCCTGCTTCTCGATCGAGGGCGAAACGTCTCAGCACAAAAAAAGAAACTGTCCGGATGAACTGACTGGACATTGTTCTTGTTTGTTTTTGGTCATTTGAACCTGTTCACTTTCCCTCCAGCTGGTGGCGGTAACATAGAAAAATGTTGTTTGTCAGCTGCCAACAAACCAAAGAAGAAGAAAGTAAACGGTAGAAGAAGAAAAAGTGAGCGCAAACGTTTGGTATGTAAATCTTATTGCGTGCTTTATCTAAATAGCAGAGTGTAAAGGAAGACTAATAGGACATTATATCGTTTATAAGTTATATGATTCATTATCTTGTAGTTTTTCTGTATTTTTCTGAGAGGATTCAGTCTTTCTGTTGAAGTTTCGCGCGGCTTCTGCCTGCAGACCCTACGTCACGTTGTTTCCGGTGTTTATCAGTTCTGAGAGTCAAAACTAAAAAAAAAGTACATTTTCCGCTGCTGTCTCACACAGTTTTGAGTGTTTCCGACCAGCGAAAGTACAGTATTTGTGTCTTGGATGTTTTTGACAATCATCCTATATCAAGTTTTCGTTCTGCTCATCTTCAACTCAATCTCAAAACAGACGGCAGATTTAGACCATTTATTTTAAACAATGGATGTTTATGATCAGTGTGGGGTTTAGATCGCGAAGTTGTTCCAGAGAAGAGGTTTAAAAAGTTGTGAGTTTATGTATAAAGTAAACTCTGTTCGTTTGTTAGAGACATAGAGGTTAAATAACTTTTGCACATGCGCATTACAAAGCCAGTGCCAATTTAACCTCGTTACTATGGCAACCACAGAACTACCGGTACCCCTCTGTTCCGAGTACTGTACATGTACATTCCTACTCAACAAGTACAGAGTAACTAAGTACTGTAAAGACAACTGTGTGTCTTTAATTCATGCAGGTATCACCGAATTATTTTCTCTTTTTTAGCAACAATAAAATAATTATAGACATGTTTTAGTTCGAACTCTGCTACAAAATGTTTCAGTCAGAAACATGTTTTTACTCCAGGAAGATGGGACTATGAAATAAGATGTTCTAGGTTATGACATTGAGCCAAACACGACAGAAAAAGAAAATTTGGTGTCTGTTTCTTTTATAAACTTGATTTTTCACAGAACAACCTGCTGCTACTTTATATCTATGCATTTATTTATCTAAAAACATTAACCAGTCATAAACAACCTAATCTCTACCTTCTCAATAACAGGCAGTGATTTTACTACCAACAGCCAAGTAACACCAGAGTTATGATAAATAATCCACGTACAAATCATCGTCATATCTGAAGTGAGTTAGAGCGCGAGGCTGCGGCCATGACGATCAGTCTTGAGGACAAAACACCCCCATCACCCTTTGTTTTCACCTCCTACCTCCGCCAAACTGATAAATAACCTCCCCCCTCCTTTCTGATGGAGGCTTGAGGTTATTTATCAAGCGTCAAAAAGTCTTCAGGAAGAAGAAATGACGCTGAAGTTGAATGGAGTTCAGCGTGTTAAAGTCACAGCAAGAGCAGGAGTGAGTCATGAGGTCTGAGAGATTTGTGATGTCCAGCTTGTTTGAGCTTTTTGAGGTCAGCAGGTCATCAAAGACATGGACAACCAGTTCATTCACTGCTGCTGGTTAGACTGGGGGGATGAGAGTGGATGTTTTTGAAACAGATGAACCATCAAGTTCTCTCTCTGACACTCCCATCCTTTCTTCTGGCGTTTCAGGTGGGATCTTTCCACCATGATCGGCTCAGAACAGGAGGCCCTGATTGACCGAGTGTTTGACACATATTTAACAGAGCATCATCATGAAGACATACTGCAGCACGTTGCACATACACACGATGAGGGCACACATCATCACTCGGTGGTGGTTAATGCCATGACTCTGTTTGAAGCCAACATGGAGGTAAGGTTAGTCGTAAGAAGTAACGTGGTAAAACTAAAAATCCAACACTCCAGAAAATGTTTTGTCTTCTCAAAAATTCACAGGAACACAGGGCCTCAATGAGAGAACAATAAAGAGCAAATACTAACTACTTACATAATACTTACTGCAGAGTGTAGCAGAAATGACTGTTCTGGGTTTTGAGCTGCTTCCAAGTGCTCTTTGAAAACAAGGAACATGCACTCACACCTCTGTCACTTAGCACAGGCTCGCAGACACAAAGGCTAATTGGAATGTACTTCTATACAAATGGCTCTCATATATTCAGATTATAAAGACTGCATGTTATCTGTTTAATACTTTTGGTTTAAAAAAACACATTGTTGTATGTTTGAAATTCTATTTTTAAAGACCTGTTTTATTTAAGGAATGTTTTGATTTGGAAGTGAAATGATAATCTCTATATGCAAGGTTCATGGAAGATGCAATAACATCCTTTTTCCACGTGACACGCTCACTGCCTCATTAAGACCTAAGTGTTATTTGATATTATCAAAAGGTTCCTGTCAATTTAATTTATTATGATTCTGGTCCACTTCTCGTTTAATCACTATACAAGCAGTCTACACACGTTTATTCAGTTCAGTTTGTTTATTTCTTTAGTTTGTAGCAGGTCTCTCTTGTAAATGAGTCCTCGAGGCTCAATGAGATTAACCTGCCTAAATAAAGCTTGAATGAATGAATATAAAGTGTCACTTCATAACAAATGTCTTTTCAGGTCCCTGTACAAAAACATTCACATCCATCCATCCATCCATCCATCCATCCATCCATCCATCCATCCATCCATCCATCCATCCATTCATTCATTCATCCACCCACCCACCCATCCTTTCTTCCTTCCTTCTTTTCTGTCTTTCTTTTTGTCTTTGTCTTTCTATCTGTCTTTCTTTCTGTCTTTCATTTTGTATTTCTTTCTTTCAGTATTTTTTTTGTCTTTCTGTTTTTCTTTCTGTCTTTCATTTTGTCTTTCTGTCTTTCATTTAGTCTTTCTTTCTTTCAGTCTTTCCTTTTGTCTTTCTGTCTTTCTTTCTGTCTTTCTTTCTGTCTTTCATTTTGTCTTTCTGTCTTTCATTTTGTCTTTCAGTCTTTCTTTTTGTCTTTCTGTCTTTCTTTCTGTCTTTCGTTTTGTCTTTCTGTCTTTCTGTCTGTCTTTCTTTTTGTCTTTCTGTCTTTTCTTTTTGCCTTTCTGTCTTTCTTTTTGTCTTTCTGTCTTTCTTTTTGTCTTTCTGTCTTTCTTTACTCACTTTGTCCTTTCAGAGTCACAGGGGTCACTGGTGCCCATATCCAGCAGTCAGTGTGCGAGAGGCAGGGGCCACTCTGGACAGGCCGCAAGTCCATCACCTAATTTATTAATTATTTATTATTATTATTATTAATTATTTCTACTTCTTTTTATTTGATACCAAGATCTTACCAAGACTTCTTTCTGTGTTTGAGTCCAGTCATCAGTGCTACTCCTTTTTAGAGAAGTCTTCTGTTTGGTCAAGCACCTTGTAACTGATGCCTTTTTTTTTTTTTTTTTTTTTACCATATTTTCTGGATTATTAAACACACTTTTTTCATAGTTTGGCCAATCCTGCTACTTATAGTCTCAAGTAAGTTGTATATGATTCTTTCCCTATTCATGACGCAGTTTTTCACCAACACAGTAAATGTTTATTCATATTGACATGAACCAAAGAGTAAACTTTACTATTTGCAGCTGCAAGAGGGCCCTCTAGGATTTTGACAACTGTATGTTGTTCCTCGACCACTACCCCCTCCCTCCCGAAAAAAAAAAAACATTTACTTAGAGACAACTGAAAAAAAAAAAAAAAAAAAAAAAAAAAAAAAAAAAAAACACAAGTAAGTGATGAGGAATGAGATTGGTTAATTTACCAGTAACTTGCCTGTTGGATTCATTGGCTGGTTTTATTAATTAAGCCTGTTCAGGACCCCAGGTATGTTCTGTGTGCTACTGTTATTTCAGATTAAATGTTTGTTCTTGCATTTTATTAAATACTATTATAATTAAATGGGATTTATACTCGGGAGCGACTTATATATTGTTTTTTTTTTCCACTTCACTTTTTTTGACTGATGCCACCTATACTCCAGAGTGACTTATAGTCTGGAAAATACGGTAATTTCCTTTGGATTTCATGGTTTAGTCCCTGCTCTTTCATGTCTGAAAGCTGTCGTATCAGTATAAAAACACGAAGCTTCTTGAATATAAACATTATTCTACACTGGCTTTGCTAATGGCAGGCGAGATGGAGTTTAAAGGAAATAAGTCAGCCAGGTGAGCGTACATGTGCAGACGTAGCTTTCTGCTCTCTGATTGTTCCACATGTACATCAGTTTGACAATATACAATATACTTGTACACAGTGAGTATTTAGTGTTGAGATTATCCGATCAGAACGGATTGTCCCTCTGCTTATTAGCTGTGTTTACCGATTTACTGGCAGCAATAGGTCAAGCTGAGTATTAAAGCCTTCCTAGGCACATGTTGGCACGCTGATTTTTGGCTCAAACCATACATGAGTGGATCACAGCCCCTTAGGGCATTTCCACCTTTCAGTGGCAGAGCTAGTTTTCCTCCTTTGTAGCTGCTAAAACTGCCAGAAATAGTTTCTGAAAAGGGATTTTTGCAGTGTTTTGTTATCTTTTGCTAACCTGAAGTAAAACCAGCGTGTCGTATTCCCCCTGACGATCCATCCCTCTTTCAGTTCAAGTGGGCAACTGCGATTGGCAGCATCAGCGAAAGTCCTTCACAGCTCAGGGCCAAGTTCAACAAATCTGAACTTTACACAGAGAATATCCAAGCACCGCTTTTGCAAAATATGTGTCATGAAACCAGCGAGCCTGTTGCAATATCTTATAAAATGCCAGATTTCCTCTCACAGATTCAAATCCAGTGGGGGGGAAATAAAACAAATATAAACGTTTGCAGAAGATGCAGTCGTTGCAATTCACACCACTTTAGTTTCTCTTTAACTAAAATTATCTGAGGTCAGAATAGGTTAAAAAAAATGTTGTGCACAAAACAAAAACAACGATTTTAGTGTTTCCCTTTAGTGGCATTTAAAAAAGTGCACACCCTCCACTGAGCAGGAAACAGACACTTATTTTATGGATTCTCATTGTTTCAGCGGCATCGCAGCTCATTGGCTCACACGAACACACCCCCCTTCATTTCCTGTCTTGTGCATTTCGATGTTAACATTCATGTAAAAGTGGGAAATCCCACTGCGTCTCTGTCTTGCACCTTTATTTATTGCCTTTCGCAATAATTCAGCAGATTTTTTGTTAGTCCAGATGGATCATCATATTCAAATTGCAGCATGCATCCGATGGATCCCGACAGTCGCGCTGTTGATGGTTTTGTGTGTTTTAGCTAATTAATGTCTCAAGATTAATGTGTTTGTGATCAAATGGTGTGAAAACGTCACATAGTCTGTATTTAAAAGAAGCACAGCCTTCTTTCTGTGCCAGGAGGCATTTTGTCAGAGGAAGCATCCATTAATCTAGTTTATTATACTAATATATGGCATTTTAATGAGGGGAAACTAACTGTTGACATGGTGAAAAGTCGCCGGACTCCAAATCAGACTGCAGGCTCGAGATCATCTACATTCTGGAGGCTCCCGTCAGGTTTCTTCTTACCAAGTGAGGAAAGAGGTATTTGGTTGGTTCTTGGCTCTTCCTCATCTGCATCCTATTTGAATTTCCTGCTTGCATAATTCCTTGGTTAATGAAGAACCGCTCGGCACCGCCACAGCTGTTTTGCCTTTCCTGCCTGGCAAGAACGCCGCTCACACAGTTTGAGGAGAGAGAGAGAGAGGCAAAGGGGAGGAAAAAAAATGTTTAAAAACGAAGGGAGAAAAAAAATCTGCAAGTCATGTGGTGCAAAAATACAGTACAAACAATGTGTGGTCCCCTGAGGATGGACGGGCAGGAATGGAGCCAAATATCCACCCAACCCCATGCTTCCATCCCCCCTCATCTTCACATACACAACTCCAAGAGCATCCCCTTCAACAGAGCTTCACTGAGCATGTGCAGTGATAGTGAAGAGCTTCTCCCCCCCCCCCTCGCTCCCCCCCACTCCCACCTCCTCACCCAATCCTCGGCTCTGCCATGCCAGTTCATTTAATTGTCTGGAAACAGGTTCGAGCAGCACCCGCACGTCGCACCAGTCGGACTTCAACCATCCGCATTAATCTGTTTATTATTCACAGCCCCATTAGAGGCTGTTTGTTTGCTCATTAGCCAACCTGGCCTGGAGTTTGAACCTTGCCACGGCCGCTTTAATCGCTGGAAGAACGCAGAATGTGCGGGAATTCGCAGCAACAACGTGTGGACCGCTAACAGCTGAGAGAGTTGTTCTGTTTAAATCAGACCATTGGCACAGCTTGTCCCAAGCTCCTGGGTTTTTAGATCCTGTATTTAAACAAACCTAAAAAGAGCTTAAAAGCTTGGAGTGAATGGCCTATTTAAGTATTATATCAGAGACCCCATAATAGTTTCATTTATCTGGTAAATGTTTGTAGGAATCGCACAACCGTGTTACATACAGAGTGACTTTACCTGTTTTTATGTCACCACAAAGACAAAACGTGCCCATTTATTTGTCAGTTTTAAACATTTAACTAGGGATACACAATGCTGGATTTTTTTGCCGATAGCCAATATGCCGATAAGTTAAAACATATTAGGCCGATACCGATATTTTTAATATGCATTTTTTTTTTTCAGAACATAGCCCTAGATGTAGCTGAGTGTTAAATCTGGTCTGCTAAAATTATATTGTGTTAAAATAATTCTAAAACTCAAGTTCCAGTCTTTTCTGTATCTACCAGAGTAACTCAATCAAAAGGTCATATTATTGATATAATCATAATATAGCATCTTTCACATTAATAAAAAAGCCCTTCAGTCTGTAATCTTCAACAAGTTGTTTATTGCATTTAATTATTCTATACATCATGTTTTCTTGCTATCTTTATGTGACTTGTACCTTTAGAAATAAAATTGCCATTCTAATGTATGTCATCACCTTTGCTGATGATTAACCACTCGTTACATAGGACACCTAAATTATCAATTAAACCATGGCATTGTTGGTTGTTACCCATCCATCCATTATCTTTTACCCGCTTCTTCCATTTCGGGTCACAGGGGTCGCCGGTGCCCATGTCCAGCAATCACAGTGCGAGGGGCGGGGTATACACCCTGGACGGGTCGCAGGTCCATCACAGGACCACATAGAGACAAACAACCATTCAATCTCTCACTCACACCTAGGGACAATTTACACTTAACCCAAATATTTATTTAGGCAGAATCAGTTATAGAGTAGACTGGGTTGTTTAGTGAGTATACATTTTCATGTTAGTTACAAAAATAATGCAGTTCATGTTTGAGACTACGTCTGTATTTTTGTGTTTGTTTCCACTGAGATTTTTAGCATTTCGTAGTACAACCCACTTATTTGTTAGGGTATTTTTTTTTTTTTAAGCTTTTCAGGTCTGATTACTGCAATCTCTAAGAAATACACTTACCCACTCCAAAAGTCCTAAAATAGCCCAATCCACACCGTCAAAATTTCCAGTACAGCGTCATTTTCATCACATTTCCATTAAACAAACAGCAACCCATCCAACTGGAAAACATTGACAAAAGCCATTCTTATACCACAAGAACCTGCCTGAGATTGTTTTTAAATTTTAAAAGGATTTAATGCAGGGTTGCCCATGAGTTCATGAAGAAGAGGAAACACTGCTGTAAATTCAGAGTTTTATTTTTTTCCAATGTTGAGTGTTTGCCAAATGGTAAACAATTATAGGCTTTAAGGCGGCACAGTTTCTAACGGGGTTGTCCAGAGTTCAGGCTTTAACGTTGACATTTCAAGTTGTGACATCTGACATTTATACTTTAATCTTTATAACCATCAGTCTGTTATTTTGGTCATGTGGTGACAAACAGTGAAATGATGAACAGGCAGGATGCAGGACATTCAGTTGTTCAGAATTAATACTAGACATTTTTTTCCCTCATTGCTAGACTGTACTAAAAATACTGTGGATGTGTGCAGCATGAAACCTTTGGACAAAGACAATCAATGAAATCGTATTAGATGTTTTTTACTGTGTGTGTGTGTGTGTGTGTGTGTGTGTGTGCATGTGTGTGTATGTGCACAGACTCAGTACTTCCAGATCAGTCGCAGGTGTTGTCTGTTTTTATTACTTTCTCAGCATGTGGGGAAGAAGGCTCTTTTTATTTCCAATCTTTATTCAGCTTGTTGATTCTTTGTCCCGTCCTGTTATTAACTCGGTTGAGCGCCGGTCATCCTGACATATTGAGTCTTCAGAAACATGAGATTTGCGCGATCCCTTCACCAATATCTGTGGGGGAATTTGCAGCTTTCCAGATCAGTAATGAAATCCGGGGCCTGTTTGTTATGCAGCCCTGGTCATTGTTATGATCCGAAGTCAGAAGGAGCTCTGTGAACTCAGTGGCAAGCTCTAATTGTCACAGTATGTTGGTGGAGGGTGGATGCATTAATTTCCACAACGGCATTTTTTGATCTTTACATTCACATAGAAAACAGATGTTGTACACGCTTGTAATTATTCTAAACTTAAGAATATTTTCCTATGATTCATCTTGTTCTGAGTTCAATTAGAAAGCACTCACATTGACAATTGGAATCAGGGATGGAGTATTGATGACAACAAAACCTGGTATGGCATTCCAAGAAAAGAATTGTCCTGAAGCATATTAAACAAGCGGTACACCCATTTCCCCTGTCGCTGTCAGATTTGAATAGTGAATATTTGTAGTTTTTGAGATTAGTGTTCAAGACTGGAATTGAAATGGGATTGCAAGTAAACCTTAAATTTTTAGTGCAATATATTCAAGTGGGTAGGAGTTACATTTTGTATAAGAACAAAGGTAGTCTTGTTTTTGCCTTTCCAAGGCAGCACAGAGTGACAGATCTTGGTGATTACAAGAAGCAATTGTATCCAACAGCAGGTGCAATGGTGGAGCCAGGGTATGGTCAATGGTGGCCTTTACCACCATAGATTATTCTTTGACCACCCAAATAGCTACCCCAATCATTTGAGGAAAGTATGCCTTCTATTTTTTTTAATCATTCTTAAAATTATAGTTCCCTCAAATGATAGAGGCGGTTGTTTTTATATATTTTTTGATGTGGCAACCCAAGTTTTCATTGGGACCCTTTTTGCACCTGCATGTATATGCAGCCACACATTAAAATGCACGTTAACATGTTGCTTTTTTTTTCTCTAAATTATGCAACTAACAAGATTATTGTACATACATACATATGGTGGCAGCCATCTTGGATGTTGACGTTGCAGCCCAATTTTTGAAAGGAACCTTTCTTACGCCTAGATGAGGCCAAACACCAAAATGAAAGTCAGCACCTCGTTTTACTGAATTTTAAATGTTTTAGATACAAAAGAAAGAAAGAAAAAATCTAACCATGAACATTTTAGTTCAATCAGCATTTCTGTTTTATAGTGTGTCCAAACAAATGTTCCCTGTCTTAAGTTGCAATCCTATTGCAGATTGCAGTGTTGGCGAGTGGAAATCCCCAAAGTTTTTGTCATGGGTTGTCTTTGAGCCCAAAACAGCCAGGACACTTTATCTCTGTTCTTTAAGATTAGGCATAGAATATGTCAACAACACTGATTTTTGATCAGATGAATGTTGCCTTTAGGGGACAGATTTGAGTAAAACAATGGTTGAGGAAAAGTCATAAACTCTGGAAAAAGTGTACTGTATGTACATGTTGACTGTAATTATTCAAAGCTTAGCTCTAAACCCTTTATGGCAGTGTGCCAGTCTTTCATACTTACGTGATACTTCTAAAATCAAGCCAGCCAGTATAGTTTCACCTTAGGCACATCACAAACACACAAAGGTTTGCTTGTCCACCTCTGTCATCACCGTTTCCAGCTTCTTGATTCACTGTGTGGACTAAGTGAAGTTACCAAAGGTTGAGATTGACAGAACAAAAGTCTTGGTTGGTCTGAAGGTGTAAAATTTCCAAAATTTTATAGCAATGCCATGTTGTTTTCTACAGTTTACACACTAGTTTGGTCATTTTAAATGGGTAGACTTTATCAAGCCCTAAAAACATTGTTTGTTCTTATCGGGAAGTTTGAATAACAAGAAATCTGAATTTGAATCTGAATCTTAAAAGAAAAAAACTGGCAAAAGGACGAAAACTAATCAGAAAACGTCGTTTCAGATAGATCCAGTCCCTTGTCTAGTTCTGTAAATGAGAATCTCGTGTCTAATAGACCTGATTTGATTAAAAGAAAAAGGCGATGGGCAGACAGATAAGACTCCCCCTCACTAGTGCCACTAAAGGAGAAAACCCACAAAGCTAATTAAACAGAGCAGACTGGTTCATTTGCATGTTTTTGTAAGCATTAATTAAGATATGCAAAATATCCAGATGAGCAGTACAGCCTAAATGTATCTAAGTGACTTGTCAGCACAGAGGTACGAACAGTAAAATAGATTGAGGCCACGTCCTCCGCCGTCGCATTAATCTGAGGCTTTCTGCGTCGGGGGTGGGGGGGGGGGGTGTAGCAGCACGCGCATTAATTTGTCTCGTTGACTTTGACGCTTACATGTGAATCTTTTTCGTGTAATGACAGAGCGAAGACAGCTATGATGCAAATAGGCTGCAAGACCTACAACATACAGTACAACACATGAATGGAAGAAGAAACTTGGTTTAAAGCTAGTGGGATGTGACTCACTTATTAGATTCCTTCTCTTTGATTCATCTCACGTAGGAGAAGTAGTATCTGCACACAAAAGGTGTCAAAAACTGCTTAGATATTAAAACATCCGTCTATACTTGTTGCTATAATCCCATTAGGACACTTTAGAGGGAATCAAAAGACATAACTTGAAACAATTCACCAAGTGGTCACCGAGCCCCCTCCCAAAAACCCATCGATGTAAAGTCCTTGCTTCAAATCTTTGTTTAACCCACACAACTATGTATTGCTCAGCTGTCACCATGTTTCACATAGGCTGTTATTACTGTCAAACAACATGTTTACAGTACAGAAAGTACAGCAGGCTTGGTTTGATGGGGGGACAAAACAAGGATTGAAAAAATCTGAAAGACTATTTCAAAAAAGGAAAACATGTCAAGTCTCTCAACAGAAAGCATCCAGTTTACAAGAGTTGAAATAGCGCAGAAGAATACTTTAAACGTTGACATTTACACATGAATAAGATGATTTAGAGGGGAGTTGGAAACAAGTCTTCCTCAGTGAACTAAAGCACCACGTGTTGGTGAATCCATGTCCAGAGTTCCACATAGTATATTTGTGTCATTGTGTCTTTTGCAGTGTTTCCCGAAGTGTTTGGCCTTGATTTGGTAGATTTGGCAGAATGGGTGGGCAGAGGTGGGCAATTAACAGGCTAGAAAATAGTTTTTTTTTTCAAATACAGCTGTATGGCTCGCTGATCAATTGGTCACAGACACGAAGGATTCATTGTCCAAGAAAGAAAATGCACATTTTCTTGCACTACTGAATCAAGTTTGAGTTGCTAACTCGTCTCCAGTCATCACAACTCAGTGGGGTAAAACAATTAATTCAACCTTTATTTAGGCAGGTTAATCTCATTGAGCCTCGAGGACTCGTTTACAAGAGAGACCTGGCTACAAACTA
>JARVLU010000583.1:24488757-24505648 GCA_031762415.1 Simpsonichthys santanae | reverse complement strand
GGGGGTCTTTGTTGTTTTTTCCTTGTAAGGCTCATTTTTCCAACACAAACTACATTGTGAGGACCAGCTGCTCCTTATGGGGCCCAAAATCTAGGCTGCTGGTGGGTTAAGGGTTAGGGTGAAATGGGGTGGGGGCGGGTTAGGCGGTTAGGCATGTACTGGTAATGATTGGGTTTAGGGTAACGGTCAGGGTTAGGCTCTAGAAATTACTGAAAAATTAATGGAAGTCAATGCAATGTCCCTGTAAAGATAGAAAGACAAATGTGTGTGTGTGTGGGTGGGTGTGTGGGGGGTGGGGGGCACGTGTGTGTAACTGTGTTGGTTAAAAGAACTGGCGCTAAATGAGGGCACTGACCCTTGTCAAAATCTAAGACCTTTCTGTTAATGATCCGGGCCAGAGGTGGGGCAGAACCCACCCCCCCCGGGGGGGGGGGGGGGGGGCGGGGGTTTGAGTGTGCAAACAATAATGAAAATCCTCCTTCAACCTCCTCTGACACTGACAATATGATATCAAGTCAAAATAAGAGCATCTGATGAAACGTGACAAGACGTAAACAAACATGGCCGCCTGTCTGCCCTGACTGACAGAAGTGTCATTTATACCCACGTTTCCTCCGCGGAGCTTCTCTCATTAACTCTGAGAGAAGATTACATTTTGCCTCAAGACATGAGGATATTGTACTGTGTAGTTTATCACAGCATTCTAAGTACTTTGTATCTACAACTAATAATATATCCTAAAATAAGTTTATAAATACTTATTGTGCTTACGAGTTGGTGTAAAATGTTTAATAAAACAATTCTAGATTAAATATGGAGGTGAACAGATTTGACTCACTATTTGGCAACAAACTGGTCAGTTTTGTCCCTCTGTCACCCTTAATTAATAAAAAATATAGTTATTTATGATTTATAAAGTGTTTACAGAGGAATTAATAATGTATCTATGAACTATTTATTAGCCATCCATAAGGGAAGCCTTATTGTAAAGTGGTACCCAAATTTGTATTTTAAGCCTTCATCCATCCATCATCTTTACCCACTTCTTCCTTTTTGGATTGCTGGATGGATGGATGATGGATGATATATGGATGGATGGATGATGGATGATATATGGATGGATGGATGGATGGATGGATGAATGATGGATGGCATATGGATGGATGGTTGGATAGATGGATGGATGGATGGATGGATGGATGGATGGATGGATGGATAGAACTAACCGGTGAGTGATATAAGAAATGAAATCTTAAGTAAAATTATTTTATTGATGTTTTTTAATAGTTGCATGTATAAATAATTACAAAATAATCTGATTTAACAGAGAATTAAAAATTGAATTAAAATGTGATTATTTAATTATAATTGTGGTTTAGCTGTTAAATTTATGTCATTTTACTTCAAATGTATTGGTCACCAGAACTTTTAGTTGAAACTGTTTGACCTGTTCTGAGGTGAAATAATATTTTTTAATAGTTTTGTCTCTTCCGGATGATTCGTACCAGGGTTCTGTTCATTTCTGTGCGTTTCCATGGATACTAAACAGCTGGCATCATTTTTAGATTCCCCCCCCCTCCTGCATCGCTGCATCAGCAGTCCGAGCCGAAGCCCCGGGCTCAGGGGAACAACCTGATCTGACCTTCACAACTGAAAAACTCCACTCGCGGTGCTGGAACGGGACGTGAACGTCAGAGAGTCTTCATGTTGGCCGGGGAAAGAAAAACAAAAAGTCTGAGCAATTCTAAAAACATCAAACATAATTGTAACATTTTGTGAAGTATTGCCTCTAAACACATTCCAGAGCAGACAAACTGCAGTTATTAGCATCTGCAACTTTTCACTGTTAAAATGACAATCCTAAAAGATGGAATGCAGGGAGTGAAACATCGTTTTATTTTATTTTTTTATTCCATTTCTCACTCGGGGACGAGCTCGTCTGTTATTTGTCAAACTAAACAAACTGCTTGGTACATCTTGGTAGATCTTCCACGCTTCCTTCCTGCAATCTTTCCGTCTGCACGAAAAACACCAATTTGAACATATCTCCAGGTAAACACTCTAATCTTTACAGATAACGACAGGAAAGGGGGGGGGGGAGTTCACTGAAGCTGGGAGGAGGATGTGAGACTCTCCCTCTGCCTCGAATCTTCAACATGTCTCCATAAGAAATATAAATCTAAACTTCCAGAAGTGAAGTTATCTGGAGTGCTGTTATCCTGAAGCAAATTCTTTAAAATACCCCCCCCCCCCCCCCCCAATGTTCACAGACTGCTGTGATGACAGAGAGGTCAGCTGTTATCAGTCCACCACTTAGCTTACATGTCAAGGATCAGTGTGGGTCTTCAAGCTGACTCGTGAGACACACACACATCTGTGAGTGGCTGTATTTAAACATGAACATCTGTCTGAACAGGTCAACAACAAAAACTCGACTCTTTGAGGAAAATTAGATCACGGCTGCTTTTCATGGCAGAGTTATAGACTGAGATCGTCTCACAATATGAACCGACGAGTCGAAAACGTTTTCGTCGAGCCTTAAAAATAACATGGAGTGTCATCTCGTGCTCGGCGCTTGTGCCCAGCAGGACTCTCAGCTACTGCCACGCCCAACTCCGGATCGATGTCTGTGAAACTGACAGATGTGTACAGGCATTGTTGTGCTAGTTAACGTTAATATGTGGCCGTCGTCTTAAATCAGTTTGTTCAGTGAATAAGTTCGTAAGTTTAAAATCTGTCCGGTAGTTTGTGACATATTTTTCTATCAAACGAACACGGTTCACTCCAACAGCCGAAGAGAATGTTTGACGATACAATATTGTCCAATGTTTAAAGCATGGATTGTGTGATGAGGATAATAATAAGGTGGAATGGTTGCCTCTCAGCAAGAAGGTCGCCGGTTCAAATCCCGACCCAGGGCCTTTCTGAATGGAGTTTGCATGTTCTCTCTGTTAATGTGTGTGTTTTCTACTCCAGTTTCCTCCCACAGACCAAAAACATGCATGTTAGGCTGATTGGTAACTCTAAATTGTCTCTAGGTGAGAGTGAGAGAGTGAATGGTCGTTTGTCTCAATGTGTCCCTGTGATGGACAGGAGACCTGTCCAGGGTGTCCCCTGCCTCTCGCACAGTGACAGCTTATGGGCATCAGTGAGCCCCATTACCCGAAAAGGAAGACTTGGGTAAAATATAATGGATGGATAAATGGACATTTTCACAGAAAAAACTCAAAGATCAAACAAGATCATGCTAGAATAAGTCTTGGTGACATAACTGAATGAGGCCTATAGCAGCATAACTAAAGGATAACTCTGGAAACCTAAGCCAACCTTAACCTTAGGTGAAATGAAAATCTTAAACCTAGTCTTTAAAGAAGACAGAGTTGGCTTCACAAGAGAGGAACTTGATAACTGAAAGCCATTTGTCTTTAGAAACTCTAGGAACCTCAAGTAAACCTGCAGTTTGACAGCAAAGCGCTATGTTACAAAAATATGGAACTATAAGATCTTTAAAATAAGATGAAGCTTGATTGAGTTTTGTTAAAAGTCCAATTTATTTATATTTTCTGATTTGTTTGGCTGAAATTATACACCAGTGTAACTTATACTCTTCATCAGGAAGAAAACCCAACAGAGTGAAATTAAATCCATATTTTAGACCTTTTGTGTTCCTTCTAAGTCCCTTTGTCCTCTAAAAAGAAACAGATGTGAACAAATGTATTTAGTCAGAATTCAAAGCCTTACGGGGTTTTTACATGTCTGGTATCCGGTCACCATCTTAGCTTCCTATTGCGAGATGTTTTTACTCTTCCCTCAACATTTTATCTGCAACTCTGGATCCCTTTGCAGCCAATTTCCTGTTTTCTTTTTCTGCTCATGCACAACTTTTAATTTGCTGGGTTGATTTAAGGGAATTTAAAGAAAGCATGTAGAAATCTCACTCTAAGACCAGTTGAAAATATGGGGATTTTAAATGAAAAGTGACAAAGGTGAATAGACCAAATAGTGGGTGAATAAGGGGGCGGGGAAAATTACCTGGATGGCCGAGAGATTTTTTTGTTTGAGTACCTTTTCCCACTGAAAGTGTCTCAGGGAAAAAGTCAGAGGGTCACTTTGAGAGATGTGACATTTAATTTCCAAAATTTAGAACTGAACTCCACTTTCTTTTCTGTAGACTGGCCTTCCAACGTTAAAATGTGAAGAAGTGGCTTGGAGAGAGGATAAAGAGGGGGGAAACATTAGAGAACAAAGTATCAAAGCAGAGAGGACTAAATAAAAGTAGAAAAGAAGAGGAGAGCTCTGGTACTTGAGAAAAAGAAAAGAGCAGCAGAGATGAGTCACGTTTTTCAGACTAAGTGAAGTCAGACGCAGGTTGGCTGGAAGAAAGAGCTGAATCTGAGATGGTTTTTCAATAAGGTGGAAGTGTATTTTTGTGTATACGAGTGTAGAATTCTTCTCAGTGGGAACAGAACGCTCAGTTCAGCAGGTTCACACTGTAACGGTTTCAACATGGCAGCGTCCACAGCCTCTGGTGCTCCCACGGCATCCAACCAAACTTTGTAGTCTACGCCGCCACACAGGATTACTGCCGCTTTAGATGGGGGAGTAAATTGGTTCTGGGGGAACTTTTCAACAAAGCTCGTTTCAGAGGAGTCTTCTGGTTTCTGATAAAAGTTTGGTCACCACATCTGTAACTGCCAGGGAGGTCCTGTGGGTCTTGGATTTCTTGGAATTCTGCAGCATGATTGTTACAAAAGAATCATGGAGGGAATACATTGTAAAAAAATACACTACGTTTAACAAATAATCTGCCAGAAAAAGTCGGAAATGGTAAGCTTCGTTATCGCCCACCACCGCCGTGTCTGTGTGTCTGTTTGCTTGTAACTAGAGTCCAACAGATGTGGAAATTTTGACTATCGCCAATACGAATATTGGGAAGGGAAAACGACCGCGGATAACCGATATAATGGCTGATTTTTTTTTTTTTTTTTTTAGTTTTGTCCACCCCAAAAATCTAAGAAAAACAGGGAGTGGAGCGGGGCTTGTTTATTTAGCGCAGCTGTTAGCAACCATGAAGCTAAGCTAATCAGATCCATGCTTTAATTAGCCCCACACTAGGTTTACAAGTGGTGCACTGGTCATAAAAACAGTCTTCACAACATGCGTTCACATTTTCTATCCTCCACTATTCACAATAGTTAGCAAGTGTTTTACAAAAAAATAAATAAATTAAACAAAGCAACGCCCTTCCCTGTTCATTGTTTACGCAGTCGCGTTTGGTAAAGGTCTAATTGGCATTGACCGCAGCAGAGAAATAAAGACTTCGTACAAAGAATGCATTTCATTGACAATGACAAAGATAATGGTACTAACACTGGATGTCCTCACAAACTGGAAGCTCAGTCTAACAGGACTAGTTGCTATAACTACAGGCAATGGGGCTAATGTCATGAAGGCAGTGTAACTGAACACTAATGTTAGCTTGTTAACTTAAGAGGCACGTAGCTAAGGAAAAGCAGGTTGGAGGATTGAAGATAGTTTATTATTGTTCAATAAACTTATCATGCTCTGTTCAGCAAAATAAAGTACACTACACATTGCTCGCTGCTTCTTTGCACTGAAAGTGAAAGTGAAACTTAAGTGAACAACAATTACTTGAAAGAAGTTGTCATACGCACTCTGCTGAATACATTGCTGGTTCCCAGCATTTTAAGGGTGAAAATTAGAAGTGCTTATGTCGGCGCATAATGGGACAATTACATATACCAATAGGTCACCAAACGTCTATACAGTATTGGCCTAAATTATCCGCCCTACTGATACGTATATCGGTCGGGCCATTGGACATTATTTTAATGAAGCTGTCAGAAAGTAATCATTGCATTCACATGTACATAGTAATAACAATTGGCATCGACCCCATTAAGGATGACCTCCACAACTAATCGTTGTTAACCATCACAAAAACTGCTTCAATCCAGTCAGTTTTACAAGTACTATTGGGCTAAAGTTTGGTAGGGTACAAGCTAAAACATCATGGGAAATCTTGTGCGAGATCTTTCATAATATGTCACTCAAGCTTTGACCTAAATGGCTACAGGTCTGTCCAAATCTCATATTTTATTTCCCTTTTTAAATGATTAAACACATTTCGGACAAACTTACTAGATAAAAAAAAAAAAAAAAAAAAAAAAAAAGGATTTTTATTGGAATTTTTAGTGTACTGTTTAAATTTGTATCAGCTGATGCTAGTTTGGCCCTCACGTTCTCCACATCACAACATGGTATTAGTAAATCAAATCAGAGCATCTGCCTGCTGCTTGAAACTCCAATCAGCAATGTTTGTCTTGGTTGAAGGAATGTCAATTAATGTGATTAAATAAGAGATCTATTTCTGCATTTTATTGAAAATATCCAAAATAAACTTGTATATCTGAGGTTACCTGTTCATATTTTGTAGTGATGATACGTCTAACGTTGTCATAATAACAACCGAAAATAATTGGCTGAAGTCAGACTTTCGTGACATTTTTATGAAATGTTTAATTTTACTTCTGAGCAGCAAATTGGCTAAAAATGTAACTATTGATTTGCACACGTTACTGTTGTGATTCGAGCAAAAACTGGCTATGCATCATTTTACCATCTATTGGCTGAGGGAAAATGGTCTCTTAACTTTTTACCACAAACCTAGACTAGGAAAAAACAATATCCAGGCAGTTAGCATCAGTGAAAAGTACAGGGGAGACTGATGGGAATGTTTTGGTGGTATTTTCTTTTTGTTGGAGCAGATGTACTGTCATCCCCACAAACAAGCTGCAAACATGACTTAAAACCCTCAAGATGATGATGAAATGAAGGGATTGCCCATCAATTATCATGTTGGATTCAAAGCTTCTGAGGTCACTTGTTTTCAGCTCAAAGCAGATGGTGGAAGTGGATTTGACCCAAACACCAAAACTTATGACGTCTCATCAATGATACAGATCCTCTAAAAATATTGGGCGCTGAAAGATTCTAATATAGTGTGAACGTTTATGAAGCATTCACACTATTGTGATCCTTTTTTCTTCTGTACGTTTTTCAGCATCTTTCTTGTTCCACATTGTTGTTGTTTTTTTTTTTTTTTTTTTTTTTTTTTTTTTTTTTTTTAGTTCAACAACTTGTATATAAAAACATTCAGCTCTTACAAGACAATCTGCTATGACTTTTGGTATTGGTGCAACTTTAGCTGTTTGAAATACAGTATTTAATATTTTTGACCACTTTTTTCCTCATTGAAAATTAATTGAGCTCATATTACATCCTTCAAATCTTTACGTCTGTTTACAACCTTTTACTGCTCTTTTCACATTTTGTTCTAGTTCAGCTTCTTTCAGCTTCCTTGTGCAAAGTTGAACTTTTTTTTCAGCTACTTTCAACTAATTTCAGCTGCTTTTTCAGCTGTTTTGTGCTCCTTTTAGATTATTTCTGCTCACTGCAACATTTGTGTGCTTCGTCTAACTTCTTTCTGCTCATTTCAACTTATTTCTGCAAGTTTCAACCTTTTCTGCTGTTTCAGCTTCTATTTAGCTGTTTAAAGCTAATTTGAGCTTTTTCAGCTAATTTCATGTTTTTTGCACTCATTTCAACTTCTTTCAGACCAATTCAGACAAAAAAGTGCTCTCTCCACGTCCTTCTGCTAATTATTTTTTTCTGCTTCTTTAGCTACTTTTCAGCTTTTTTTTTTTTTCTTCCAAATTTCTGCTTATTTTAGCAAACGTCCACTTTTATGCACTCATTTCTGCTTCTTTCAACCAAATTGGGCAAACATGTTCATTCTGCCTTTTTCAGCTAATTTAATCTTGTTTTACCTTTTCAGCTCCAATTTTAGCATTTTTTTTAAACTAAGTTCAGCTGTTTTCAGATCATTTCAAGTTTTGGTGATAATTTCTGCTACTTTCAGCCTAATTAACTTCTTTCTGCTAATTTTCAACTTGTTATTCTCCTGCAGGTTTTACCTTCTAGTTTCAGCTTTTTCTGCTCTTTCAGCTACTGTCTAGCTCTTTTGATGCTAATTTTAGCCTTTTCAGCTAATTCCACATTTTGTTACGTCATTTCAGCTCTTTTCGTTTCCTTCTGGTAGTTTAAGCTTTTTTTTAGCTACTTTTTAGTTGTTTCTTTTTGCTAATTTGAGCCTTTTTAGCTAATTTAAAAAAAAATTTTGCCAATTCTAAAAATTTGTTCTTTTTTTTTTTTTTTTTTTTTCCTGCTAATTTATGCCTGTTCTTCCAATGCAGCTACATTTCAGGTAACTTTTTTTTTTTTTTTTTTGTTAATTTTAGCTGTTTTTCAGCAAGTTCTTCTGCGATAAGAATTCACACTGCATTTTTGCAGGAAATGCAATTTCTCTAGATCAGATTATTGTCTTGGATCTTAATCAGCGCTTACTATTTTTGTAAGTATATTTAAATTTACTCGTGCACCGGTGGCGAATCATAGGCATCAGAAATTCTGACCAACTAAAGCCAGAATGTACCACAGTTTGGCTGCCGTCCAGTTGGTTTTTAAAGCATATTTGTGGGCTGCAGCCAGCCTGAAGGCCTAAAGCATGCTCAGTAGCTTATATCCACTGCTCCTCTGCTTTGTTTCATTGGCTCTGTGAAGCTCTAGTGATGGAGCACCGTGCTAAAACTGCAAAGGTGATAGATGGAGTTTGCACATGGGTTATCCTAACTAAAAATATTTGCATCCGAGGTGCAGAAAGAATCTGCCAAATGGCACATTGCTGGTGCTGCAACAACAACTCTGCACCTGAGAACTCTGATTTCTCTCCTTTTCCTTTTCACATTGCAGCTCCACGTTGTTGTGTTCATGCTGAATGCGTTTCACGACCCTCAGGCTCCTGAAGCCTGATTAAAAATCTCCCGTATCATAGCAAAAAAATGAAAGAGCTTTATAACCACTGAGACATATCGCATATATAACGTGTGACTGCACAGTTATTGCTTTTAATCCCCGTTGTCTGCAAAATGAGATCATTATTCTTAATTAAGCACTGGATCAAAATACTTAACTGCACATCACAAAATCAGTTCAGTAGCTGGAGCTCTAAACGCTTGAATATTCTTGTCTTTTTTTTTTTTTTTTTTGTTATTAATTGAAGAAAACAAAGGCTGCACAATTAACGCGCTGCCCTAATGCTGTGTCACTGTCTGATCAAAATGGTGTTCGTTGATTCGCCATCTGTCGCCTCCAAATGCTGCAGTCTTGTTTGAAAGTCTGAGCGGTGCTTTCAGGGAGCGCACGGGAATCTGAGGTGGAGGCAGGAGGGTGAGGAGGGTGCAGGTACTGCACACGCGCTGCACAACCGCTGCTGGAGGTTACGTGGGAGAGAATGACTCACCTTAAAAAAAATTTACTCGCACACAGATGCTCACACCTGTGGAGGAGGTGTGAGTGGGCAGTGTGTGTGTGTCCGGGCACATCGATGCTCACTTTTTTCCTCCAAGTTCTTCTACGTAACTGTAACCTAGATGCTGCTGCTGAACTTGACCGTCGTTCTTTGTTTTGTGCGTTTTCCTTCAGAACACCTGCGCAGGAGCTTTCGGTTGCTTGCTGAAGCATCCGTTTGTTTGTCTTTTAGTGATGGTGAGATTTTAGCTCTTTCGCCGACGTCTTTGGTGTTTTATTCTTTTTTAGGTCGTTTCTGTTTTCCTCTGTTTTTCTGTGAGACAATCTGTGGTTGTGGGTGTTCAGAGTTGTGAATTTGTCATTCAAACTCTCTCTCAAAAAAAAAAAAAGTAAAGTAAAATCCCTTCTGCTCCCTTTAGCTCTGTCGTGCCTACGCCCTGAAACTTAATACCTTACAACATCGAATCAGAGCGAAGGCTGCAAGTCCGTTTCAAACATAACAAGGCGACTATTAAAATTTGTAAAACAAAATGAAAACAAAGGCTTTTTGTAAAATGTTGTAACTTTTTTCAATCGAATGACAAATTGTCAAGTTTGTCTTGCATTATTTTAAAAGGCTATAGTACTGAACAAAATTATCCATCCATTCATCCATCCATCCATCCATCCATCCATCCATCCATTAGCTTCCCCTTGTTCCGACTTCAGGTAGCTGGGGCAGCAGCTTGAGCAGGGAGGCCCAGACTCATCCACCTCTTCCAGCTCTTTTGGAAGGACCCCAAGGCGTTCCCAGGCCAATTGAGAGACATAGTCTCTCCAGCATGTCCTGGGTCTTTGGGGTCTCCTCCCAGTCGGACATGCCCGAAGCACAGGGAGCATCTTTACCAGATTCTCCAAACCACCTCAACTGGCTCCTCTCAATGTGGAGGAGCAGCGGTTCTACTCCGAGTCTCTCCTGGATAATTGAACTTCTCACCCTAAGGGAGAGTCCAGCTACCCTGCAGAGGAAACTCATTTCAACTGCCTGATCTCGTTCTTTCTGTCACTACCCAGAGCTCGTAACCGTTGGTGGGGGTAGGAACGTAGATTGACCGGTAAACAGAGAGCTTTGTCTTACAGTTCAGCTCCCTCTTCACCACATTGGACCAGTATAGAGTACGCAATACTGTAGATGTTGCACCAATCCATCTGTCAATCTCACGCACCATTCTTTCCTCTCTTTTGAACAAAACCCCGAGATACTTGAACTCCTCCACTTGAAGCAGAACCTCACCCTCAACCTGAAGAGATGAACACAATCATCTCTGGCAAACACGTTTGTCTTAAAATGCACATTTTCTTTACTGGTGTCCTGCAAACAAAATCAAAAGAAAAGTGTACTTGGCTAAACGTAAAATATCGACTGTCAGAGGGAGTTTGTAGAACCATTCCTCACAGCAGAGCAAAACATTAGTTTAACATTAATCTTGTTTTCTCCACTCGGTTTGTTTCCCACAGTATTTCAGTTTAACTTGGTTTATTAGTTTTATTTTTTTGTGGAGAACTTGCCATCTGTGTATTTAGGCTGCACTGGTGTCCTGTTTCTTCTCATGATCATAGACGGACTCCATGATGTTGAGATCAGGGCTCTGCAGGGGTCACACCATCTGTTGCTGGACTCGTTATAGTACTTGAAGATATAGTTCTTTGATTCTTGATGGAGGTTTTGCTTTGTTGTCTTGCCCTAGAAAAAAAATAAAATCCGACCCTTTTGAAAACTTCTGCATAGTGCTCTATATAAGCAGAAGTTTTGGTAGAAGTTTAAAGATGTGTAGAAATGCTGGAATCATTTCCAGGAAACATTTCAGTTATCAGTGTTGTCTGAGTCCCTGAAGATGAGGGTGTCTGGCTCAAATCATATAAAGTAAGGAGGTCAGAATTTAAGCAGCAAGAGGGTTTATTGATGGGGTAAAGGCAGGGCAGCCGACTCTCGACCCAAAAGTCCCAGGTTCGATCCCCAGTCATTGAACATCTCGTGGTGTCCCTGAGCACACCCTATCCCCAATTGCTTCCTGGGCGCCTTCAGTAGCTGACCACTGCTCCACCCGAGGGTGGATGGGTCAAATGCAGAGATGTTTCCATTGTATGGGAACATACGATAGTTTACATACCGTCATTCAAGTTGTTGATTCCACCCCCGTCTTCACCTCTGTTGAGCAACAGCTGTTCAGTTTGGCCCCTTCACACTGGAAAATGTCCCCAATCTTCTCAGCCTATCAGAAGGTGGCTGGATCATAGCAAATATTGTAAAACTTCTCCTCAGCAATGATGATAAGAAATCAAATGGTAATGTTGATAATTTGATCTGAAAAGATAAAAAAGTTTAAGAAGGGGCGACGGAAGCGTTTTACATCAAACAAGAAAAGCTCCCCAACTACTTTAGAGGAGGAAGCTTTAACTTTCCAAAACCTACAATAAAGAGCTGACTATAATTCCCCATCAGTTTCATTCTAATTTCTAACGTCATGCATTTGACCCAAATGTAGCTCTTGTGGAACAGGCTAATAAAGATCCTAATGACCCTCAGGAGGGAGGGAGAGTAATTTGCATGAGTTCAGCTTGCATAATTGAAGCAGCCTACCACAGTGTTAAAGCTTGGAGCGCCGCTCTTTTCATTTGGATGGAGAATGCTCAAATGAGTAGCAAAACCTCTTCAACAAACAATAAAAATACCAAACCACTTCAATATGCAGCTATATAAATAGCATGGTGCTAACACAGGGGTATATTTGCATTAAGTTGATCCATCACCTTGTCAGGGTCATGGCCACAGTCGAGGCATGGGGGCCAGCACGGCCAGTCCCGTTTTATATTCCCAACTCCTGCCATGTATACACTGGCACCAAGATGATCAACCAACACAACCTTGCTACAGAAGGTTTGTGCAGGCTCAAACCTCTTCACAGTTTATTACACGTACTAGGTATACAAATATGAAGATAAATTAGTCTCAAAAGTAGGTCACACTAGCGTACAACAGGATTTGCTTGCATACAAGTTCCACAAATTTGCACAGTCGCAATTGCATACAACAAGACTGACAAATGTATAAACAGTTTTTCAACTGTACGTGTTTCAAAATGCACAACTACTAATATTTTTTGCATACAGATTGTCAAATACACTTGACCGAATCAGTCAACACAAGTGCACGCAACAGCTTTACTGTGAATGTGGCTTTTGAGACTTTTTCGCTACTCCAGATTCACAAAGGCAATGCTGTGTTCAAGACTGGTGAAAAGCTGGGACATCTGAGCCTTACCAGATTTACAGAGTTATTGGGAAAAGACACATTTCTAACTTGGTGCACTATAGCTTATAACTCTTATAAAAAAATACATACACTTACACACTGAGTAGGTTATACTTCATGTGGTAAATCTACCAGGAAATGTACGTACTATATATTTGCTAGTAGTGTATTCCACGAGAAGAATAACCCACCAATTGTGAGTAGTTTATTTCAAATGTACAGTCCACATAAAAAAATATGGGAAATTATATTTCTCCGGTAGTTTTTCCACAAGAAGAAAATTGTTGTAGACTAGCTGAAATAAAAATCCCACAACGGGTCGTCATCCACTGTGAAGGGGCCTAACTCTGTATCTTATTCAGTGCCACATATGCAGGCCATGATGAACTTAAGTGTTTTTCAGATAACTAAGTGTAGTCTGAAAAGGTAGATCTGCATCACAGCTTCCTCCAAATCATCCTTTCAACACATTTGTTCAGTTTTGTAAAGGGCCACTCAAGAAGTATTTCTGACAAAACAAAGATAAAGACAAACCCCCATATATCTATTTATTTTTTAATATTATTTTTTAGTAGATGTGTCAGGAAGGTGCTCACATTTACACACTTTTTAAAAGTGAATAATAGAGATGGAGACTTTTAAATGGTAACTCATCTGATTATGGCTAGAGAAAATTTATGTGTTCGAAATAAAGAAAAAGAAACAGGAGGATGACTCAAATGAGCCACATTTAGCCATTTTACTGATGGTTAAGAAAGCACTTCTTTATTAGATGAAAATTTATTTTCTGTGAATCGGAGGTGTTTCTGATAAAACTCTATTAACAGTTTTAAATATTTCACAGATCCTTCTAAGAACAGGCAGACGGTAGACACAAGTGAAGTTTTCAAGGATGCAAGTTTGAGTTCAGAAAGAGAATGTATAATAAAATGAGTTATTTCTTTTTTGTGTGCGTGGCATTCAAAAAGTTAGTCTAAAAAAAAAGGTGTTCAAGGTTCTCAAAATTATGCTCCCCACTTCACATTTGAAAATTCAAATATGAAAAAGCTGAAAACATGTTCAAAAGGAAAAATACAAAGTAAGAAGAATATTCAACAAGCCTGAATGACTGCGTGAATGATTTGATGGAGAATAAAGAACGTCATATTTTGCCAGTTGTCTTGCATTAGAAATGGAAATTTAGAATCTTCCTCTTTGACATTGACCAGTCCTGTTAGGAAGTAGCTGTTGTAAAAATGAAGTACTAAATCAGTTAAGTACCCATTCATCTTCTCAAGTATCTGGTCTGACTACAATAAAGACCAGATACAGTATTTTCTTTTATAGTGGCTTTTGTTGATAATACATTATTGTTTGGGCTTTTCCTACTTTTGTGCAGGAACTCAATAAAAATTATTCACCCATGTTTCACAATCAGAGGAGTTTTACTGTCAGTACGGGTGGACCTCGGTTTACGACCCTCTCGGTTTAAGGTTTTTCGCACGTACGTTCAACCCCTGTTGAAAACAATGGAGTCGGTTTACGACCTAAATGCGTCATTACATTTTTTTTTTTCATCATTCGTTTTTGAGGGTGCTGTGTTGGCTAACTGCTTGGAAATACAGTACTGTACATGTTTAAGGTACAGAATGTACGCTGTACGTGTTTAAAAAGTAGTTACCGTTCGCCACGTGTTTTCAATTCCGAGTTACGTTCAAATCGTTGTACGACCGGGCCGTTGTAGCGGAACTCGAACGTAAACCGAGGTCCACCTGTACTCAGTTTAGGTTTTTTTCATATCATGTCAGCTGTAAATTTAATTCTTGATTTAAAATATCCCTACCTATCAACCACCTATCCATCATCGGCGTCGCAACCATTATATGTGAAGGGGACATGTCCCCACCCCACACACACACACACATAAAACAAATGTTAATTTGAAAAAACACACACTTTTACTATGAAACATTAGTTCAGTCGGCACAGTTTATCTTTCTTCAGGAACAAATCCATTCCACTTGATTAATAGGAGAATACTCAAGCCACTGAAACTCCACTCCAGGGTTTCCTGGTTACTTCCAACTCTAAACACAGCAGCACTGTTTCTGTGCGTCTCCTCTGTAGAAAACACACACAGGTGGAAGAGGTGGAGAAACATCTCTGTGTTGATCACTCACCGGTTTAGCGAGCTTACTGAGTGGGGTTGATCATAAACAGAAAAGCATAATTCTCAGGGAGTCATTATAAGCAACCTTAAGCTTCTGCATGCTAGCTTCTTTTAAATTTACACCACAAAGGAGCTGCATACAAGGATGTACAGTAAGCTTTAAACAGACTTATTTTTACCTCATCAGTGCACGTGTGAAACTTCCTCCCCAGAATGTTTGCCTGGGCGTACAACATGCGACACTGCCGATAAATGTCATCATCATCACATAGCTGGTCTGTGATGTAGTGACCCAGATATTTAGTTTTAGAACAAACATTAAAAAAAGTTAGATATCCAACATCTTTTCTTGGTTCCAGGTTCCTCAGCAAGAGTTTGATTGGTCTCATTTGATGCTCTCTGTTGTGCTTTCGACATCATAATCAAAGATTACTGAAAAAACTCTAGAGTATCAAGTATTTTACGCTTCACATATCATCTTGGGGGCCAGATAAGATGTCAATGAGGGCCACATTTCACCCCCGGGCCTTGAGTTTGACACAAATGGACTAAGGTAATAAGAATGCCAATGCTGTGAGGTCTAAATGATTCACCTCAGACCCTCCCTGGCTGATGGGTTATCCAGAATTGTAGAGAACGTTCCATTTTTATGTCAATGCTACTGATGTCCAGCTTGTTTCTTAACTTAGAAGAACCAAGAGAGAATAGTTATTTATTGCAGTAATGGTAGAAAAGTACAACCTCTTCGTTCTTCTGCGTTCATAAATGGTACTGAATGCATCTTTAGTTTCTTAGTTGAGTGATTCCTGGTTAATGTTGACCACAAGAACACAATGTAATGTTAACTACTTCATATTTTGTGGCTTCTGGATCGTAAAAGAGGATGTTCAGACTAAGTTGAGCATGGAAAACAAGTTTGTTCATTATCTCAGGTACCGTCTGTTAACATGAATGAAGTTGTGAGTTTTTTTATTTTGTAGAGTGACCGCATCCTAAAGTAGTGTATTTGTATGCCATAGTAAATCATTAAACACTAACTCAAAGAGAAAAACAACCACAATGACTAGACTATGACTAAAGATGATATTTAATACGCTCCACTATTTTCCTGAAGACTGAGTATTTGTATTTATTTTTCTCTCTCTCGTCAGAGAGGGTCCTGAGTGAAAGCAGCACTTCTTCAGCAATATCAAACTGTACTTCCAGTTCAGGCCAATTGTAGATGCATCACTGGGACATTTCTAAAATTGCTATTCCAAATTTGCAAGGTGGAGCGCTGCCACCGTTAGACAGTTTAGGGAGAGCCACGGTGCGTAAACCGTTTTAGTTCGTCCCCTGCTGTGATGCAATCTGTTACGAGCATCAGTCAAATCACCCTCTCTGTTAGAGGATAAGAAAACACAGCCACCAGCCAAGTCAGTAAACTCTGTAAATATTATGAAGGATTCCCCAACCTGCATTTAGACTGAAACACTTTTTTTTTTTTTTCTGAGTAAGACAAGGCAGCTTCTGCAGGATACAACTAGTGTTGCTTTTATACATAAAAAGCCATGCAATTAAGATTTTTTTTTTTTACGCCCAGTGATTATTTCAGTACACCTTCTGATAAATTCGTACTACTGAAAACACAAATGGGCTGTGTGTTTCCTAATATTACATTTTCTGTTTTTCTTTTTCTACTTTTTTTTCCTCACCCACTTTTTTGTAACACCTGCCGGAGATGGAAGAATAAAATCTTGAACATACATTAGTTGTGTAACACACTAGAAAACAAAATAACCCTTAGTGTAGCCAATGGAATTAGTATTTATCAGCTCAGCGATGCATTTATGAATGAGTCTTGTATCCTTTTTTTTTTGTTTGTTTGTTTAAGTCAGGTCTGTTTTCTCCTAAAATTTAGGTTGTGCCATTATTAGTTTCTGGCATTTTATCCCAGATTTCTGGAAATCTATTTTTTTAATTAATTTTCTACGAAGAAAATAAATACAGGTGGTCCCCGGTTTACGGCCGAGATCCGTTCCAACGGCTTGGCCGTATACCGATTCAGCCGTAAACCGATT
>JARVLU010000583.1:24447703-24471400 GCA_031762415.1 Simpsonichthys santanae | reverse complement strand
CTGCAAAAGCTCAGTGGTTAAGTGCTGTAGCATTGTTATACTGGGGCTGCTGGTTCGAGCCTGGGTTGTGTCAGGAAGGGCTTCCAATATAAAATAATTGCCAAATCTTCCATGCAAGTTCACTCTCTGTGGCAACCCCTGCAGAAGAAAATAGCTGAAAAAACTACTTTTACTGATGGTATGGAGGTGGAGGAGCATAAGTTTCTCTGGCTTGAGCAGCGTACACATCTGGGACCCCATGAATGCAAAATGCATGTACAACTTGGACTGGAATTGCTACCAGCAATTTTAAAATCGCCCTTTTTCATGGGTGTTTCTTCCAAAACTGAATCATACAGTGTTTTAGTTTGAACATTTTACATGTTTACTGTGTTGCACTGATAGTAAAAATATGGTTTTATGAGATTTGCAAATTTTTGTCTATTATATAGGTACTTCTTTTTTCTTCTTTTTTTTTTTTAAACTTTTTGCACGTAACTTTTTTTAGAGATATGGTTGCACATATTTGATACTTCTTTTTGGTTTAGTTCTTGATATACTGTATAGATGATGACATTTTGTTACGCTCTAGAGTTTGACAAATACAGTAAGAACTCGGCTGCACAGTGGCTCAGTTGGCAGAACCGTCGCTTCTTAGAGAGAAGGTTGTCGGATTGAATCTCAGCTCAGGACCTTTCTGAGTGGAGTTTGCATGTTCTCCGTGCTTGCGTGGGTTTTTTCCAGTTACTCCGATTTCCTCCCACAGACCTAAAACATTCATGTTAGGCTGATTGATAACTCTAAATTGTCTCTGGATGTGAATTACAAATAATAGCGTGAATGTTTGTCTCATTTGTCTTTATGTGTCCCTGTGATGGACTGGAGACCTGTCATGGGTGTCCCCCGGTGATAGCTGGATATGGGCACTAGCGACCCCCTGCAATCCAGAAAGCAAGAAGCGGGTACAGAGGATGGATGGATGGATGGATGGATGGATGGATGGATGGATGGATGGATGGATGGATGGATGGATGGATAGTAGCACTACCATAGTGAGACCTTTGATACCTTCAACTCCTCACACGGCTTAACCTTTTTGATTCAAGCATATTGATCATGCTAACCTGAAATCATCAATCAAAACTTCTAATCAGTTCTAACTTTCCAACTAAAGCTACAGTTGGAATTTAAGTTATTGAACCATATTTTAAGACAACATTGTTTATCACATTCATGTCATTGTGTTTTACAATGACATTTTTTATGTGTTTGATTATTTATTTTCATCAGTTTGTAAGTATACTTACTGTATGTCTAAGTAAAGAGAACTCAAAAGTGCTTAAATTAATTTTCTGGCTATGAAAAATTATTAAACTGATATTTAATAATATTTCTGAGCCAAATCAAGTCCTTTTCATCCAAAGAAATGCCTTGCTTGTGGCCAAGTTACAAATCAAATGGTCAGTGGCCTTTTTTCATTGAAAAAACATATTAAATCAAACTTTAATAACTTGTGGTATTCTAAAAAAATAAGAACAAAACAGGGCAATGATTGCATATTATTGTATCTTACAAAGAGATACTTTGTGCTTCAACTATTTTTAACAAAATCTCACCTTGCCTGTGGAGAATCCTTAGAAAATATTTTGTTATTGCTTACAGTCAAAGGCAAAAAATAAAAGGTTGCCATAGCCACTTTCATAGAAAACACAAAAATAGGTATACGTCAGTCACTTTTACAGATATTAACCTAAAATTTGGTTGGTAGTTGAGCGATATCCATCCATTCATTATCTTTAACCCGCTTTGTCCATTTTGGGTCACCGGGGGTCACATGTCCAGCAATCACTGTGCGAAAGGTGGGGTACACCCTGGATAGGTCACAAGTCCATCACAGGGCCACATGGAGACAAACGAGACAAACAACCATTCGCTCTCATTCACACCGAGGGACAGTTTAGAGTTACCAGTCCGCCTAACATGCAAGTTTTTGGTCTGTGGGAGGAAACTGGAGTACCCGGAGACAATCCACGCATGCATGGAGAGAACATGCAAACTCTACCCAGGAAGGCCCTCAGACTGGGATTTGAACCAGCAACCTCCTCGTTGAGAAGCAGCAGCTCTACCAGTTGTGCCACCGTGCTGCCCCTGAGCGACATCCCCAACACATATTCTAAATGCAACACATTTTGCAATATCTGTTTAAAACCTTGGTTATTGTCTGTTAGCCAAATATCTCATAAACGACTGGACTGACTTCTGTGGGACTCTTAAGGTGTAAATACAACTGAGTCACCTCAATTCAAGATTAACACTTTAACTATCTGCTCTTAATGTGCTCTAAAATGGATAGAACTCAATAATGTTTTGCAGATATTTACATAAAGTTCAATGTGGTAGTCGCTGACAGCTGATGACATTACCGGACATACTCCGAGGGCAAACAAAGTATGCAAGATATAATACATGGAACTGCACAAATTTTTGCTTGCATGTTTAGACGAAAATGGTAAATATGTAATTTCTTAACATTAGATGATGTTGGTCAAAAACACTGGCTTGAAAGGCAGCAAGCAATACGCATTCCTTCAAGGCATTTTTTCCATTCATGTCCTCTGCCCCTTCTGGTTATGGACTACCAAACATGGTCCTCCAGAGGCCACTATCCTGCGCCATATTCTCTTGTTCGCTCGAGATATATCCCATCCTCTGATTGTCAGAATCAAGGTTGCGCTGCCAGGTGTTTCTTGGTCGGCCTCTTCTCCATTTGCCTTCAGGTTTCCTCCTCAGCATCTGCCTAGTGATGTTGTTTGGTGGTTTGCATTACATGTGCCCTATCCATCACCATCTACTCTCCTGGAGTTCTTCTACAACAGTTGTCCTGCCTTTTCCCATAGGGTGGTTTTGCTGATAGTATCAGGCCAGCGTGTCTTCAGAATCTGCCATAGGCAGCTGTTTGGATTCTTTGGTTGATTGCTTTAGTAGCGCTCCATGTTTCAGCTCCATACAAGTAGTATGGCCTTCATGTTGGAGTTGAACAATATTAGCTTTGTGGGTAGAGACAGCTCCCTATACACTATATACAGATGTTCTTAAGGTGAAGAAAAGCCATGCTGGCTTGCTCCATCCTTGCCTTAACATCTGCATCAGTACCACTGTGATGATCAATGATGCTGCTAAGGTAGGTGAAAGACATCACTTTTTCCAAAGGGCTCCCATTCATAGTGATTGGGTAGTAGGACTGATTTTGAGTATTTTTGTCTTTGTCCTGTGGTTGTTGAGGCCAACGTTTAACAATATTGTTGCCAGAAGCTCTGTGTTCTCCTGCATCTGCTGGTGGCTATTAAAGAGAAGTACCAGTGTAAGGTTGTCAGCAAAGTCAAGATCCCAAGTAGGCTTCATGAAGTCTGCTTAATTCCATTTGTGTTCTCTGATAGAGGTCTTCGTGATCCACTTGATGGCGAGGAAAGGCCTTTCATTTGTTTTAGAACACATTTGTAATCGGTGCAAATCATACTGACATGTGTCCATTATAAATGTTCAAATGTTTACTGGGAACTTTTTGTTGATGAATAAAGAGCAGTGGAAACTGTAAACTTTGACAAGCGTGTACTCACTCGTTAGTAGTTCATTAGGTCACATGTGTGTTTTAGTGCCGTTCCACCAAGCATGAATCTATAAACTCAAGGATTTATTTTTTTTTCACTGCCAAAGCAGTCCGTCCTATTGCCTGCGATATTTCAAAGTTCATCTGGATTTGATGAATATTTTCCAACTCACAATATCCTCACCTGCCAGCTTGTAGACGTGTGCTTCTTTTTTTTTTTTTTCTTCGTTCTTTTCTTGGAAATGGTTATTTACACTTGAGCCAATGCGCTAATCCTTAAAATATTTGCCATCTAATATGTTTTTAATGACTCTGCCACAAGAATTTACTACTTAAATTCCAAGTGAAAGTGGATTTGAAAATCTTTTCGACAGATGATTATCAGGTCAGGGAAAAGGGCAGAGAAAGGGGGAAAAAAATTTCCATCAAATCTTGTAACAGTTTTACTGTTTTTTCCATTTATTATTCATTGTTGCTCGCCACTGAATGGGAGGTGGCAATAATGTTTTGGTCCATAATTTTTATGTGTTTGTTTGTCTGTAGCATTAGCAAATAATCTTTTGAATGCTTTGAAAGCAGCACATTGTGCAATATTTTAAATGAATTTAAGCATAATATATTCTGAAAGGTTTAAAACAGCTAAAACTTGGTCCCTTCTCATCATAAGAATATATTTGAGTAAAAATATGTGGCATAAAAGGTGGCCGGTAATATGCATTCTTTCAAGGAATGCTAAACATTTAATTGTAATTGTAAGGTTCAGTGCCTTAACTAGTCACATAAAGAGATTCTTAAAGGATCAGCACACTAGTAAATTATTTTTAATCCCTTTAAGTGGGAACTTGAATTGAAATATTCCCATTTAAATACAACGTCTGCGGACACTTTCTCTTTTTGAACCTAAGTAACTTTGTTCCTGTTTACCATCTCATTGATTGAAGCTAATCAAATTTAGATTCAACTTTAAGCTTTAAATGAGATTCAAGTCAGTCTCAGCAGTATTATGACCACAAACGTACTCCGGTCTTTGGCTTCCTGTTAGCATTTGTTGCGTCGTTTATTTTGTAGGTTTATTCTGAGTTTCAGAGGTGTGTTAGTTATTTGTGGAATGACCTAAAGAGGATTGTTAACGCTGCACAGAAGACTGTGGGAAGCACCCTTTCCACAGCCTCTGACCTCTCCACGATTGAGGAGGAGGGCGCTCTGCATCATGAAGGACTCCGCTCATCCTGCACACAATCTCTTCTAGCCCCTTCCCTCAAGCAGGCGGCTGAGGAGCATTCAGAGCAAGGCCACCAGGCTCAGAAACAGTTTATTCCCTGCAGCTGTCAGACTGCTGAACTCGAGTTGCACTTAATTCAACTTCATCTTACTTTTTTTTTTTAAACTTTATTTATTGTATATGTGTATACAGGGGCCAAGATGGTATAGGGGCAGGGCAGCCGACTCGGGACCGGAAGGTCCTGGGCTCGATCCTCGGTCATCGCACATCTCGTGATGTCTCTGAGCCTGGTGGTGAATGGGTTAAATGCAGAGAGCCAATTTCACCATTGTATGTTCCCATACAATGATGGTAATACATACACATTATATATTTGTTAATTGTTAGGCTTCTTGATCTGGGACCTGAGTCCAAATTCCATAACGTAAAACATGCAAATGTGAGCTGGTATGACAATAAAAATCCTTGAATCCTTGAAATTCTTTTAGATTTTACTCTGTAAAGAAAATAGTTTCATGCTTTTCTGCACATATATACAAAAACATTTGTTTTAAAGCTGGCAGCTATTAATTCCTTGTCTAACCATGCCTCGTGGCTTGATTTGACAACTTTTTTAATGAACTATAATTAGCAGTGTTCAATTTGATTTGAGAAAAGCGTGTAGTGTGACCTGAACTTACACATTCCCTGTAAGAAAACTTTTTTTTCTCCTCTTACAAACATGTCAACGCTGTTGTAATGCTCAATCAAAAGTTAAAGAACTTGGCATTGCTGCCTCTTTACTAAATATGTCCTGATTTCCTTTTAAATTCAGAAAATCGTTTGTTTTTTCTTCTCAAAGCTTTTGCTTTAGTAATTGCATTTATTACTAAAGTACCAAAAGTATCAGTTCAGATCAGAATATTTTTTTAATGATTAATATAATCACTTTACTTAGACTAAAGTTAATGGAAATTCTTGTTTTAACACTTTTTAGATGCTTTTTAGAGCCGTTAGGTTTCTTGATTCCTTAAATATTTGCTGGTAGTAGTCTACCATTTTTTCCAGTGACGGAAACAATGAATTTGTACTTGTAACGTGCTGAGCTTGCAGTTACGTTTACGTGTGCATACTTCCCATTATCAACTACAGATATGAGTACAAATACATTACCTTACTCTTCTTACGATCGACAGAACTTCTAATTACACATGTATTTGTTCCAACAGATGAATGTATGTCAAAGCTTGGTATTTCAAACACACTTTTTCTATTAAAAATAATGTTTATTAAAATAATTTCTTCCAACGCTGTAATTAACTCCTTCTTTGGAGACTGTGTTTGTAGCTGTTATTCATTTGACAGCTTGTAAATCAGCTTTTCGACCACACCAATGACCCATGGTAGAAGACATTTTATGTGAGTCAGTTTTGTCCATGTCCACCTTGAATGTCTTATCCACTACAGTATACTCAGGATGGTGTAGATTGATGGGGGTGTCCAGCCTGGTGGGTTTGGCTTGCTGGTTAACAGCTTTGTAGCTCAGCTTTCCTAAGTTTATAACTCCTACACTACGGTACTTTTCAACAATGTCCTTTTTCACCTCAAAGACGGCGGTGATGATGAAGAAGGTTGTCATCCTCCTGCCAGGAACTAAGCAGTGATTGTTGGGAAGCTTAGGCTCAGATGTGTAAATTCTAAGGGCCCTCTTATGCTCAATCATTCACATTGAAATGCTTCAATGACTTCTCCTTCCTCTTTTTCCTTTCCTTCTTCTGGTGGTGTTTATTGGGTTGGTAAAGCACTCTGTAGTACAGTACCAACACCAACTGGTAAGGTGTGTGCATCTGAACACTCATCTAAAAAAAAAGGTATTTAAAAAAAATCATCCACACTGCTGATGTTGCAGCTCTTGTACCCCCTGACTGCTCAGATGAAAGGTACACGTTACGCTGCCTAAACCATTATCAGGGATATGGCATTGGTACTCTGTAATGAATAAGAGTACAGGCGGAATGTATAGGACCAACACTAGTATAATGATACATCCGTTATCTTGACCCGCTTCTTCCTTTTTGGGTCACGGGGGTCACTAGTGCCCATATCCAGCAGTCACTGTGCAAATGGGGTACACCACAGTCCATCACAGGAACACAGAGACAAATGAGACAAACAACCATTCACTCTTTCACTCGCACCTAGAGACAATTTAAAGTTCCCAATCAGCCTAACATGTATGTTTTTGGTCTGTGGGAAGGAACCGGAATACCTGGAGAAAACCCACATACCGGTATGCATGGAGAGAACATTCAAACACCACCCAGAAAGGTCCCGGACGGGATTTGATACGGTGACCATCTCACTGAGAAGCAACATCTTTATCAACTGAGCCACCACGTACAATAATCCGTGCAATAAATTTCAAACACTGTATACTGTACATTGTTAGTTTAAAGGAAGCAACACATTAAGACAACATAAAGCATCACTTGTACTAAAATTAAAACACATGTAAACAGCGTACAAGTCATTATTTAGACAAGCCACACAATCAACATTTATTTAAAGATTCCCGATAAGACAGCTGTGTGTAAAGCTCACTAAGCTATGAGATGCATGCACTAGTGCATCATAAGTACTTCCCTGAAGCAAGGTAAGATAAAACTTTGTGTGAAATAACTTGTTTCAAAATTTTTAATGCCTCTGCAGTAGTTTGGAAGTTTTCATTGTCCTCATCAAAAATGTGTTTTCATGTGCTGTAATGGTACCAACCCAGTTTGCATCCAGTTAGTAAGTTTTCTTTTGTGGACAAACAGTACAAACTTCAGAAAATACAGTAATGTTTGTATTGTACAGTATTGTTTTGTTTTTTTGGTTTTTTTTTTTTTTTCTTTTTTTTTTTTTCTTTTTTTTTTTTTTTTTTTTTAATAATTCATCTGTCGAAACTATGAGACACAGTTGGGGACAAAGATATCAAAAAACTCAAAGTTGTGTACAATCTTAACATATTAGAATTTTTTTATTTTCTAAATGTTGCTGTTTTTATCAGCAGTTAGGGTCAAATTATTGTGGAAACACTGCTTTTTTAATCTAATATTTATTTGCTGACTTTTTGTTCTGGATTGAGTTATTTTTTGCTGCATTGTTTGCAAACTTCATAAAATTATTTACACAACATATTGACTAAACTGCAAGGGACTGAGACAGCAGCCTTGCGGGACTCAGATGTTCACCCCTGTAGAGGATGAGGATCTGTTGCCAACTTTAACCACTTTATTTATTTATTTTTATTTTTCTTTCAAGAAGTTTTCACCCATCTGCAAATGGAATTACTCATGCCAAGGTTGTGTAGATGTCATGGCAGTGTTAAAAGCCCTGCCATTGTCAACAATCTCCAGTTGGATGTCTGTGTTTTTATGCTCGTCATGCTTTGTAAACCCAAAGGGTCAACATCGGCATTTATGCAATCATTTTCATGAACATAATACAGTACTTAATGTTATATTTTATTTTCATAATTTTATGCACTTAAAAAACCCATAAAGCCACAGAAATATCACAGATATCTGTATTAGTTTTGCAGCACTTTTTTTTTTTTTTCTTAAATCTCTTCATCGGAACCATCTTGACCACCTTTCAGACTTTTCCAGTCATCTTGTGTGGAGTGTGTGGGTTAGAATGTGCAGCCTATAATTCACCCGCCATTTTGTTTAGAATGAGTGTGTGTGTTTGTATATGCATGTGTGTTTTTGGCATCAGTCGGGATGTGTGCCTGTGCTCATTTCAGCGCGAGTACAGTACGAGGAGCCTGCGCTGTGAAGCTGCTCGTCCTGTCGCAGCCAATGTCAACAGCCAAGCGCATAACTTCCCATGAGCCTTTTTCCCTAGAAGGTAACTGGAAGGCTGCTCAGCTCGTCCGCCTCCACACGAGGGTGTATTTGTGTGTGCTTTTACACCCATTTGTCAACGTGTATCCATGGCCAGTGTGTTGTAGCACCCATGGGTGTTTGTTTTACTTTATTATTAGTTTTTTTTTTTTTTCTCTGTGTGTATTTATTATGTCTGAGAGGACATTTTTGGACAGGGAGTTTATTTTCTCCTTATACTTTTGCTTTGACTTTCAGAGGGGAGTTTTAAAAGTTCGAACTTGGTTGTCGGGTTCAGTTTAGCTTCTCATTGGTTTGGGTGATGGGGTTTGTGCTGCCGAGAGTCCTCACACGGACAAAAGCACAAATATGTGTGCTTATTTGTACCCTTTTATTTATCCAGGTTAGTCTCATTGAGCCACGAGAACTCATTTTCAAGAGAGACCTGTTTAGGGAGCAGATGTTGGGGGTTAAGGGCCTTGCTCAGGGGCCCAGAGTGGGGCGAATGAGGGTGGAGGCAGGTGTGGGTGTTTCACCTTTTTCCACCCACATTTTTTGATGTTGTCGGTACCGGGGCTTGAGCCGGCGATCTTCCGATCACAGGCCCACCATCTCTAACCACTGCGCCACCACTCCCCCAATATATATATGCGTTTCTTTACATTCATGTCTTATTGATTTGTGGCGTTTGGGGGCATCTCTCCAGGCTGTGTGCATCTGTGTGGGTTGATTGGTTTAACGCATGTGCAACGCCATTGTCATCACAATATCTGTGTGTATGGAAGCAGCTCATGCCAGCACAGGTACGGGATGTGTGTGTCTGTGTTTTCGTGTCTTGTGTGTAGCAGAGCGCAGTAGAGCAGAGTGGCGGGTCTAATGCGATTACGTCCCTTGTCTCCGTGCAGAACTGATAAGGTATTAGAGGGCGGGCCGTGATGAGATTTAAATTAATTCAGCCTCCATTCAAATTCACCGTGAGATGAGCTGCTCCATTATTTGGCCTTTCAGCCCAACACGTCCCCCCTCCTTTCATCCCTTCATCCTCTCGTCTCCTCTCTTTCTTTTGCTCCTCTTTTACTCGTGACAAACCTACTTCCTTTGAGTCTTCCATCAATTCTGTTTCCTTTAAATGGTTTCTCTCCATCACTTTCTTTCCGACATGCTTTCCTTTTTTGAATGTTGCCTCCCTCCACTCGCCTCCCCTTCTGGAATATAATTCATTTGTTAATCTTTGACTCCTTCATTTATTTTCCTGATTTTCTATTCTTCTTTTAGAAAAGTGCAATCAAATCAGCGCTCTGGATTTTCTTCCATCCTTTCTTGACTTCCTTGTTTTGCTTCAGTGAGTTATTTCTCTCCTTTATCCTGTTTTCCTTCCTCACACCTTTCCTCTCATTTCCTCGTACCTTTAGTATATATTTTTTTACCTTTAACTTGTTTTTCACCTCCCTGCCCCCATTTATTGCTGTCGTTCTTTTTATCTCTTTCCTGTAGCGTAGTCTCACAGCGGTACGGCTTCAACTTGTCATCGTTAAATTTTGGAAACACATGAAGTGATGGGATTACTGGAACTGCTTGCCAGAACCACAAAACGCAACAGGTTTTTCCCCATCTTGTTTTGCTAATCACAGTTATGCATCCAACCCCAAACATTGACAAGGCACAAACTCCCTTAAATTAGAACATATTAAAAAACACAGCAACATTTTTTGCCATTTTCATGTTTTTATTATGAGGCTGGTTTGTGTTCAAACTCCAACAAATTTAATTATGTAATTTTGGTGCTTAATGTGGCAGTAGTGATGGGATTTAAATCAGAGATTTAGTTTCTTCTGTTTAAATCTTGTGTGTAAGCCACACTGAATAGTATGGCTTACGCAATAGTATGAGTATATACAGTAGTCCCTCGCTACTTCTTGGTTCAACTTACGCGGACTCGCTTTTTTGCGTTTTTTTCAACAGTTGTCAACTTTAATATAACTCACATGATTAGGGCAGTATGGGATAAAAAGTTAACAGAAAAAAATCATCGGACAGGCACAGCCATTTTGTATTTTCCTTTCAATAAGTCTGTACTTTAACGCCAGTCAAAAGAACTACACTACCCATAAGCCAACAGTGCTTCCGGACGCTGCTTTCTGTCGAAATGGAGGGAAGGTTTTGCAACGCAAAGTCAGAAGTAACGATCCATCTATTATATAAGTCGCAAATAATCCTGAAGCTCATTTATCCACACACACATCAACCTGGACGGCCGGTGGGCTTCGTCACTGCAGGGTAGATCTGCAGAACTGGAACAGAGTTGCTTGTCTACTGAGCTAATGAGTAAAATTCTGCAGTACTGTACTGTACATATTCATATGTTGTTAACATTACGTTAAAGAGTTTAGGACATTGCTAGAGTGTGGGAAGGGTTTTTAATTAGGCCTGTCATGATAAACAATAAATCAATTTAATCGCGAGATAAATGAAAATTATCAACCTCATTTTCATTTATCGGCTTTATTGTTTCTTAGTGTTTTTCTCTTTCTCGTGAAGACACTGGATGACAAAAAGCTCAACTTCGGTGCTCTTCACGGACCCCTCCCTTTCTCTTTTCTATTTAAAATCTGTTTTAACCCTCCAAAATCGTGTTTTTGGATCGTTAAAAGAAGCTAAGCTATGAGCTAAGCTAACAGGTCGACCTTGGTGGGGGAAAAAAACTTTCGTCTTGTCAAAATTAACAGTTGAAATCCGTGTCTTCATGTAAAAAGTGTTTCTCCTCAAAAAGAAGCTGAGAACTTGTTTACTGAATTTTTTATTATTGTTAAAAGCTTTGTGTGAAAAATGCTATGCTAAAGAGCTCAAGCCACACCAAGCATCTGCCATTTTGAGAACCAAAGAGAGACAGTCCATGTCACGTCAAAGGGCCTCCCTCCCATTTTTCTTAAAGTGACATGTTCTCACTCCCTCACTATCCATCTTTCAGTTCAAGCAGTCTTATATTGACTCCAATGGTCAAAAAAAGGAACTACATTCAAAACAAATTAACAGACATTTCTTAAGTTTGACAATAATTACTAATTATTGTCAAATTTCAAACAATAGTATCGTTTATCGCAATAATTTCTGAGACAATCACCCAGCAAAATTTGTCATTGTGACAAGCCTATTTATAAAGCCTTAAACTACATGTATATTTAAATAGTAAAATAAATATAGTGTTCCTACTTTGCTGTTTTTCACCTAGCGTGGTGGTGTGTGGAACGTAACCCCTGCGATAAGGATTCAAGGTTCTTTATTTGTCATACACACCACATGTGGTACATGTGGTGGAACGAAATTGTGTACACACGGTCCCAGTTACATCCAACAAAAGATGTACAATAAAAACAGTAATTAGATCTAAGATATGAACTAAGGAAAGCGTTAACTAAACATACACTAAGCAGTAAATACAATACGCCAAACAAACAGCAGCACGAACATGAGTCTATATGAGCAGATGAGTATGAATGAACATATAATACGTAATAGTACATAATCAATCATCCATCCATTATCTTGACTCGCTTCTTCATTTTTCGGGTCACCGGGGTCACTGGTGCCTATGTCCAGCCATCACTGTACGAGTGGTGGGGGACACCCTGGACAGGTCTCCAGTCCATCACAGGGACACATAGAGACAAACAAGACAACCGTTCACTCTCTCACTCACACCTATGGACAGTTCAGAGTTACCAATCATCCTAACGTTTTTGCTCTGTGGGAGGAAACTGGAGTACTCGGAGAAAACCCACGCGTGCACAGAGAGAACATGCAAACTCCACCCAGAAAGGCCTCCAGGCCGGGATTTGATCCGGTGTGACTTCTTGCTGAGAGGCCGCAGCTCTACCAGCTGCACCACCGTGCTGCCCATCGAGGTTCTACTGTATTTTAAATGTTAAACTTTCATTCTGTGACTTTGACACAAATTTGACACCTGCAGAGGAAGTCGTGACGGTTCTTGTGGATGGATTGATGATGAAGTCGTGAGGGTTCTTGTAGATGGATTGATGACGACATTTAAATTGCTTTTTGTAGAATCAGATGCTGTTATTGGCCCTTATGTGGCTCCATGATGTCAACAGGTTGTTCATTCATTAAAGTCGTTCCTCACAACACTCCTCATTTATTTATTTATTTATTTTGTTCTATTCTACATTTTTTGACAAATTTCATCCTGTTTTCATCTTTTTTTGGGCTACATTTTCTTTTCAGCACGTATCAGACTATTTCTTTCATTACTCTTTTCCACCTGTCTGGATCATTTATTTATCGATCCTTTGTTTTTATCTTACATATTTATTTCACCGGTTTGTTCTCCCAATTTTGTCCCTACTGTAAATCCATATATTTTCTGTTCTCACTTGGCTCACCTCCTGTCTTAATTAGGCTCCCCTGTCCTCTCATCTCCTTACCTCCCCCCATCTCTACTGATTGCTTCTCTTTTTCCTATCTAAAATCAACTTCCCGTTTTTTTTCCCTTCCCCGTCTCCCTTTTTATTTCTGCTCTTTTCTTGCCTCCATGCGTCCCTCCCCTCTTCCTCTTCTGCCAGAGACCCCTAGATTTGTCCCCGCCCTCTCCTCCCTTCTTACACTGGTGTGGGGCAAAACATTTAACCAAATGGAGCGAAGCTTAACCAATCGGAGCGAGCGGTTTAACGGGAGGAGGGGGTGTGAGCATCCCTACGTGCTCCCCGTCGCTTGCACATGCATATTAATATGTGCGTGCTTGTGATTTTTCAGCCCCTCTTCGATTTGTGTGCGTGATCAAACCCAGCCACCGTTCAGGGCCATCTTCTGCTGCGTGCAGCCTGCTGCTTCCAGCCGAAGCTTTCACCAACAGCTCGGTAAATAAAGCCAGTGACGTGGTCTCGGTAACAGCCGGCGGTGACGCTCTGTGTTAAAAGATGCTCCACAGGTCATCGCAGAGTTGATTTTTTTTTTTTTTTTTTTAGCAGAGCATTGTTTAACCTTTTTTTTTTCTGTTTTATAATTTTCACTTTTTATCTTTTTTTTAGCTGTAGCATTTGGTTCAGAGGAGGTGGGCCTTGCACTGGGAATTATTAAACTCAGCTTCCTCTACCTTTGACCTTCCATCGCTTTGTCGATTTTACCCAAGAATTAAATTTTCCCCAAACTTCTATTCAATTCCGATCTGCATCCAGACAGGAATTGGCTTCAGCAATTATTAAATGGCTCAATCTGCATATTCACAAGCACTTTATTTTGATGAAAATAGCAGCGGAGGGCGCAAATGGCACGTGCGCACACGAAGAAATCAGCTCAGGCTTCCCATCCCGATCAGTCGGAGCTCTAACATTCTGGCAACGGCGATGAAACCAGCTCATCAGCACCTGGAAATCAAACATTTTCCAGAGCAGGTTAATGCGCTCATTATGTAGCGGGAGAACACCGGGTACTGCTCATTTCTTTCCCAAGACACAAAAACAAAGTGTACTTTCTGTGAATTTTAACCTCATTAACCTGAACCCTACAGACCTCTCTCCAGGAGAAACGACAAATGCGCTTTAATTGCGTTCGGGTTGTTTTGTTGAGATGTCACAGAACATGCGTGAAGATGATACGAGGCTTGAAAAGAATTTTCCATTAATGCAGATTTAAATTTAAAAAAAAAAAAAGTGTTCAGGGTTTTAAAAAATATCTTCAATTAATCATTTTCGTTTCTGTCATGGCTACAGAACAATAAAAAGTTGCATTGTTGTTCTTTCCACTTGTTTTTCTGTTGCGTTTTTAGTTCTTTCTGACGCGGAATTTCAAATAACCACATAAATAACAGCCCAAACAGACGAACTAATAAGATCAATTCTAGACTGCGTTTGTATGGGAATAATTAGCAGCAGCTAAACTTTTAACTAGCCTTTTTTTTTTTTTCTTGGTTTGTGGTACTTTAAATTTAAACTAAATTTAAAAACAAATGTAGCTGGTTTGTGCTTGAATATGTTTAAATCAATTCCTATAATAGAGTAAAACATATATTTTTAAATGAGTGTCACTTTGTATTAGTCAGTAACAGCAGTAGTGAGCAACAGGGGTTTAAATTATTATATATATACACATACTGTATATATATATTTTTTCACTTCCTGTGCAAATTTTCAAACGCATGATACGAACGAGCGTTATTTCTTCAAATTGTCGTCCTCGTCTCGTCTTTTGATGATGACAGTGAACAACGTGAGATGCGATAAAGGCCTGACGTTTTCATCCACATCAAAGCTTTTAATTAAACCGTCAAACCGTCGAGTCGCTCCGCAGATGTGTTCGCACATCTGGCGCGTTTCATTAGCTGAAAGCTCCAAGACAAACATGTTTCTGTTTACCTTCAGGAACAGGCCAGAAGGTGAGTTCCCAAAGCCACCTGCTCAGGAAATGAGGTCGTCCGCATTGATCGGCGCCTGCACGTGTGTGCCGGTCACTTTGCGTGATCGGGGAGTGACGTTTTTAACAGCGAACCTCTTAAGCGCAGTTTACTGCAAATGCTCCCCGCAGAGCGGCGTCTCACTCTGCCTTAAATTTACTTAAGTCGGGTCGAACCGCAGCTGGAGAGCTCCACGAGCAATCACCACAAGGTTGTTTCCTCAACCTGGCTGTAATTTGGTTAGAAAATTAATTTCTAATGACGCCTTTTTTTTTTCTTTTTTTTTTTTTAAGAGACTGGAAGAGCAGAGTTCCAGCTGTGAGCTGAAAATATTTCTTTTGATTTGACAACACTTTTTAAAGGTTAGCAGTCGTCTTTGTAGAAAAAGAACAAAAATCACTGACTTTTAAGAAGAATGTATGTGATATTAAGAGAAATATGTTAATGTGGTGGAGCAGAGATGATTAGTACGTCTTTTTTAAAGCAAAGTCTTTAAATCTCCTCATTTCAGCATCTCTCCTTTATTTTTTTATTTTTCCACTTAACATCTTCAGGGGTGAGTGAATATTTTAGTGACGCTCTGATTAAGTGGAAATAAAATTAACCTTTTTGAGCAGTAAAGTGTTCCCATGTTTATGGTATAGCTTTCAAGCGTCCATCTTTTCTCTGATCAACAAACTCCTAAAGAAAATTGCATACTTTAAATAAATCGAGTCATTTTGTGACTTTCCCCTCCGCGCTACAGCAAAGCACTCATGTTGGTTTGAAATTAATTAGTTAAAATCAGACATGTTTGTAGCTGTAGAAAAATAAATCAAAAAGTCATGAGCTGGTTTGTTTCTGAACATGTGATATGGCTTTACAGTAGTTATACAAAAAAATTAAACTAGGGATGCACGATATTATCGGCATCGTATCGGTATTGGTGGATATTAGCGATAAAGTTAAATATCAAATATCGGCCATTCCATCATAATATCTTCACAGATATTGACCTTGTAAGCACAATAAGCATTTATAAACCTTTTTTAAGCATATAATATTCTACTTTATCACTGAATTATATATACAACTAATATTATATGCTAAAAAATAGCTTTTTTTCTTCAGTTAGGACAGATTTAAATCTGTTTTGTTAGATTTTTTTTCAACCATTTTTATTTGTAATGATATTTGTGATTAAGTCTAAATATTTAATTAAATTATAAGTAGTTGTTTTATTAAACACCAGACCGAGTATGTCATTTAAAATAATGTTTGAACAGATTTCTACCTGCACTGTTGAGCATTCAGGACGTGTTAACAGACTGTGGAGGACATTATGGACAGATTTCACTGTAGGCAGTTTTGTTTGCTGTTCCCAAACAGATGAAGTTTCTTAGTTAAGACACGGTTTTATTTGTTTATTTGTGAGGTGTGTTTCCCTTTAGGAGAAAAGGGGTTTGAGTTACCAAAGAAGAAAAAGTTTCATCTTTCTTTGCTGTCATTTTTTTCAACATACACACGAGTGTCAGGAAACTATTAAAAGGAGGTGAAAACGCAGCAACAAGTTTGTAGGAAAGTTGTAAACTTAAATCAGTACATTGTTGACATTATTTGTAAAAATCCTATTTAAATTTTAGGCTTTTTGTACAAAAAATATATAAATACATGTTCAAAAGTCCCTTAACCTTTATTTCAACATTTAGGTGTAAGGGGTGTTATATGTGATCTATGTTCATGTCAGAAAATACAAGATGATCTCTCCACATAATTCAAAAGTGAACTTTGTCTTCTGATTAGCGTATTAGAATTTCTCAGACTTTGGATTTTACACACGCTCTGAGCAGCTGGTGCTGAGTCAGACCTGGACCGAGCCAGCTCTGGACAGTTTTACCTCAACGGAGTTGGGTTATCAGTTAGACTCTGCATAACAGGTTTTTTATTTTACCCATAAATTTAGTTCAAATAATGTCAATGTTAAACTAAAGACTATCAAACAGTGAGTTCCAAGGAGCACTCGAAATCTGGATTAACAGTAATTGATAACGACAACGTGGGCTGGTGCTAGCTAGCTGATGCTAACAGCTGTTAGCATCAGCTATCTAGCACCAACTAATGCTTTCTCTTTTTTTTTTTTTTTTTTTTTGTTTGTTTGTTTTGTTTTTAGGAAGCTTGCTGTGTAGTTCAGACTTAAGCTCTTAACAGAGCTGACCAGGGTAAACATCGTACAGTGGTTCCCCGTGTTTATTACCTTGGCATGACGCTCATATTTTCTGTGATTTTTGTCGACCGGGACCGGGGAGAGGGGGGGAATCTAGGTTGCACGCTTTCTGTACCAAAAGTTTTCGAGCGCGGGGTGGAGATGGCTCAGCGTGAGGGAAACATGTGCTACTGCTAGCTTTTTAGCTAGCGCATTTGTATTGTGCACCTCTAGCTTAGCACTATTTGCATAGCATTTAAGGGCAGGGCACCCTGCTTGTATAATTGTAGGAGAAACACTGTTACTAGTTTCGTACTAGTGTTTTCACTTCATTTTACGTCCTAAAGCAGAGGTCCAGTCTGTCAGATTCTGGCAGATCCTGATCATCCACTCCATGGTGAGTTCAGGTTGCTTCCATCTGGATGCAGGTGTCTTCAGCCCAGATGTAGAATGAACAAACTGAAAGACTCATTCATCCCTGCAGCGATCAGACTTCTCAACGAACAGTGATGATTTCATGTGTTATTTTAACGTCTTAGTGTCTTGTCTAATTTGGACGTTTTGTGTATCTACTGACTGTGAAACAAATGACCCCTTGGGGATAGTAAAGATTCTTGAACTTGAACAGTCTGCTCTGATTTGGTCAGCCTCTGGCTTAAAACGCCAGCTGTGAATTACGACGCAGCTCATTTCCAACACAACCAGCTGGGTCAAACGTTTTGACCCAACGTTTTGTCCAACCACCCCCAACACTTTCAAACCAGCAGCTGAGTTACCAGAATAACCCAGCAGTTGTTAGAGTGCAGGAAGTGTTGAATCAAGCAAAGCACATTGTTTTGTGGAAATCAGAGCTGTTAACTTTTAAACAATAATAATAATTTTAGTAAACTACTTGACCTGTGTTACATGGAGAAAAAAATATCAAAATATAATTGGCTTTTCTTAATTAATCCTTGTTCTGTTCAAGGAGTTAGGCAGTTAAAAGTTGAAACTTAGAAGCAAAAGGTGATGGATCTTGTGACTACTACAGCTAACTGTTTCTAATTGGTTGTAATAAATAAAGTTGTTTTGATGAGTTAGACTTGGAGCTCTGCAGATCGTTCGTCTCCTCAGCAGGAGGGACGGCTGCATCTCTCCTGAGCGTTTGCTCCTCGTATCAGATGTTCTTCTTTTTGGCTGCTCGTGAGTGATGCCACGTGAAAGATTTGGCGAATGCTTCACACCAGATGTCCTTCCTGACGCAATCTGGGCTCAAACCTGCGGCTTTAGGGTTATAAGACCGCCGCTCTGAGCTACCGCGCTACAGGTGTTTGACACCTGCTTATTAAAACATGATGGGAAGAAAAAAAGAAAGTGTCAGTTTCCACCAGCCTCATCCAGTCACCTGCTCCTCCCCACTCCGTGTCCACCCCTGTCTGCACCCCGGTCCCACCTTCACTTGTTTAGTTTTTTTTTCCCAGCTCCAGAGGAAGCTCAGAGCACTGATTATTTATTTGCATTTTAAGTTTTTATTTGACTTTGATTTCTCGCGTTTGGTTGTTTGAGATTGAGCAGGGAGGAGGGGTTGCCATGTTGAGCGCTGAAGTTCAGGGCCCCCCCAAGCTGTCATGTCTTTGTGCTCAAGGGCCCTTCAGTGAATGCTTACTTTACCCTCTGACCTCGCTGTGCAAAATTAGGGTTTGCAAAAAAATAATTTTACACTCCACGGACACGCTATTCAGAAAATTAATGAAAGGGAACAGCATATTTGACTACAGGAAGGAATATGGAAAAAAAATAATACATTAAGAATTTAACTAAAAATGACAAAAAGCAGGAGAATGAAGATAAAATGAGAGCGAGATGAAACACGAGAGCGGCGCGTAAGCCAACGCAGAAATCATTGCAATCAGAGCATCGGCAATATCCTATTGATTTGCACGCAGCCGAACAATATTCACAATATTTCAACATGAAAAAAACTAATATTACCATGGAAACAGAGATTAGGCAGACTGCAAAAGCCCAACTGTAAATGAGAGAAGGTGTGTGCATGCCTCAACGTTCAGGCTAATCTCAGGCTCGCATCTCTTTCACGTTCCTCATAAGTGAGATAAAAGCTTGTCAGAGTTATTGCACAGGAGATGATGTGTTTGCATGCAGCCAATCAAGTGTGAAGCAGCCGAGAGGGGCCGGCCATGATTGCATATCAATGTGCACGTTTGGGAGACGGCCGCTTAGCCGTCAACCTGTTGAGGAGAGATCGGGTATCAGACGCTGTAAGGTGGGGTGACGATCAGAAAGAGACGCTGCTGACCTTTCAAAAGTACACGTTTACAGATTTAAAAAACGCAGCATTAAAAGAATCAGATTATTGCCCAGATTGGATCGTTTAAAGATGAAAGGAGAATTTTAAAAGCCAGAAAACACAGTGATTTAAATGCAAATGTCTTTTTTTTTCTATATTTATATATTTTTATCTCCATCCACACGTTCAAACAAAAACAATGAAATGTTCAAGAAACCACTATAAGAATGTCCAGAGGAATTATGTATCACAAACAGAGAGAGACTTGTTAGTTTGGCTAAAGCTGCTTCCGAAAAGGTTGTAGCTACTGTTTTATTGTTGTTCTTGTTCTTCCTCTTTTTCTTCTTTTTTTCTTCTTCTTTGTCTTGTTGTTCTTGTTCTTTTTCGTTTCAACTTTTTCTTCTTGATCTTGTTCTTTTTCTTCTGTCTTGTTGTTGTTCATCTTTTTTTCCTTCTTGATCTTGTTGTTATTTTTGTTATTTTTTCCTTTTTTGTCATGTTGTTGTTGTTCTTCTTCTTTTTCGTTTCTTCTTTCTTCTTCTTGATCTTGTTATTTTTCTTCTTGATCTTGTTCTTTTTCTTCTTTTTCTTATTCTTTATCATGTTGTTGTTGTTCTTGTTGTTCTTTGTTTCTTTTTTCGTCTTGATCTTGTTGTAATTCTTCTTTTTGTTCTTTGTCTTCTTGTTGTTGTTGCTGTTGATGTTGTTCTTGTTGCTCTTTTTCTTCTTTTTGTTTTTTTCTTTCTTCATTTTCTTCTTTTCTTGTTGTTGTCGTTGTTCTTCTTTTCTTTTTTCTTTATCTTGTTGTTTTTGTTCTTATTGTTCTTTTTCTTCTTCATGTTCTTTTTCTTTTCTTCTTCTTTTGTTGTTGTTGTTGTTGTTGTTGTTGTTGTTGTTGTTGTTGATATGGGGAGTTGGGGATAATTATAAAATTGGGGAGTTGTAGCGCCAAGGTCAGAGACGGTGGGCCTGTGATCGGAAGATCACTGGTTCGACTCCCCAAACCTGACAACACCAAATGTGGGTGGAAAAGGTGAAGCACCCGCACCTGCCTCCACCCTCATTTGCCCCACCTTGGACCCTTGAGCAAGGCCCTTAAGTTCCACCATCTGCTCCCAAAACAGATCCCTCTTGTAAATGAGTCCTCATGACTCAATGAGACTATTTGTATAAACAAAGGTTGAATAAAAAAAATATATATTATTATTATTGTTGTTTTCTTTCAGTTATTTGTTTCAGCACCCGCTCAAAGCTTAATGGAGACGGGATAGACTTTAAGCGAGAGGAAAAAAAAAGAAAAAAAAAAAAAGAAACTTCTCAGGTGTTGTTTTATTTTCTAAGGAGCAAAGTAATCATGGACATTTGCCAAATAGTTTGCTTCATCTTTTGATAAAGCTTCATGTCATTAACCTCAACTCACCATAATTTTCATTTTTTATATTAAGCATAAGATAACTTTTTTTTATTAAATGCAGTTTTTATGCAAATACTCAGTTTTAGGTGAGGGGTCCAAACACAGAATATCTGTTTTTATAAATATGCTGTGTGGTGTAGACAAGATCTAAGTTCAAGCCTAAATATGTTCCTGTTTGTATATTTGGGAACTAAAGCTGTTAATATTTTGAATTTACGTTGACTAATATCTAAAAAGTTAAGAAACCGTCCAGAGCACCAGACTTAACTTTGTTAGATTTTTCTACCTGCATTATTGAGCATGAATCAGGATGTGTTGACTAATATATAATATATTTTTTTAGTAATTTTATTAGCGTTAAAACTAAAATAAAGTACACTTTCTAAAAGTACATTTATAGTTGCAGTTTTTTTTATGGAATAAGTATGTATTAGCAGTACAAACAAAATGTTAAAACACAAACTAAAAAAAATATTTCTGCATTTAGGGTTCTGTAATAAATTTATTAGTTTTGAATGGGAAAATTGTTGGAAGCAGCTATTTTATATAAAAAATGAAAATGTTTATATATATTTTTCAAAATAATCTTATCTAAAATATGTGCTTTCAATATATTTAAACTTGCTAAAATTATGACTTTTAGAAAAAATATCCAATATATATTGTTATATGTTTTAAAACATGGTTTTATTTGGGAAAATATAAATACTGTACTCCAATCCATTTTATTCCCAAAATTGTCCAGTGTGTGTTGGCAATCAACAGTTTGTTGAAAGTACGCCACACAAAAAGTATAATTGGTGCTTCTGTAGTTCACAGGCTGTGCTCTCGGTCATTCTACTCATTTGAGGTTCTTTAAAACTCAAGCGGAGTTCATTCAATAAACCTCGGTGTCCCCGCGGCTCTTCTGCGCTGCCTAATCCATCTGAGCAGCTCAACTCTTCCACCCCCAGCCCCTCTCTGTGCTTTAAAACCAGTTCTGCGCTCATTCATTCACTTTTACTGAATGAGGAAGAAGAAATCTCAGTTTTTGAAAAAAAAAATAAAATTTAAAAAAATCTGAGTTCAATACAACCATAGTGCTTTAATCAACTTTACCTAAAACTCTTGAATTTACGTGTTCAAGGGATGAATTTGGAACAGCAGGAAAAACAAGTTCCTTTAGTTTTTTTTTACTGGTTTTTGTATGGAAGTATCTTATCACAGAAAAGTGCATATTTTATAACTTTAAAGCATCACCAGTTATCCAGGCAATTTAAATCGCATTGTTTCTGTCATCTTATGGACTTTAGCTTTTAGTGCATTGAACAACAAAACTGCTTCCCAACTAGACCCACCATATTAAAAAAAAAATCAATATAAAAGACCAAATGGAAGAGGAGAAAGAGTAAATCTGGTCTCGAGGAAAGCACTGTGACTGATAAAAGTTTATTAAAAGTCCTTTTGTGAAGTCTGAAGTCCTGAGCATTTTTTTTTATTTCCCCTCAGCAGGGATCTTTCCACGCCTGCCTCCAGAAATTTTTCTTGGCAGGCCATAAAGTCCCTCTGAGGCAGCATTACAGCCCATGAGACGGTAAAGCCCACCACTGAAACCATACTAATGGCATTCTCTTCGGCAAGGTGTCCCATCTCTCCCTATTCACGTGAAAAGGACGAAGCCCCGCCCTCCTCCCCCCCGCACACCAAAAGAATGCAGCGCACCCCCTACCGTGCTTTTATGCCCAACTGCCATCACATGAAGGTTATTTTCATTTACATTTTCATTTTAGGCCCACGATTCGCAGCAAAGTGAGAGGAGTTGGATGGTGGCGCTCGAATTCCTGCAACAGCAGTAAAACCGGTGCGCAGCAGGGAGGTGGCAGTTAGTGATACGATTATAATCTGAGTGAGTGCCTTAAAGGAAAATCTGGGGTAGAAAATGAAGAAAGAAGCCGAGAAAGAATAATGAATTGCTTCAGATGATGCAAGAAATCCAGACTGACTTGAATTGCACAAGTTGTACTTCTCAATTTAAAAGGGACTTCAAATGGACACATTTAAGACATAATTACAGTGTGTTCCCTAAAAGGCGATATTAACTGTTGAAATGATGCACTGTGGTGTTATTAGGTTTTGGGGAATCTAAACAAATAGTGTGGACATGTGAGCCAGAAAATAATACTTAAAGCTTTACTCTAGAATATCCTGATGCATGTTCAATAATCCAGGTAGATGAACCTAACAAGGTTGAGTCAGGTACTCTAGACGGATTCTTTGTTGAAACATTTCATCTTTCATCCAGAAGACTTCTTCAGACTGAAGCCAGCTGTCTATCTGCCATTGTCCCCAAGTTTTTATGAAGTCATTGGTGGGCTGGATTGAAGTGCTTCAAGGACCACCACACACAGACGTATGCAAGACAAGGGTTTCAGCTGTCGCACTCCTTGTATCAAGCCACTCTTGAACAAGAGACAGCGTCGAAAGCCTCTCACCTGGGACTGCTGCTGAGTGGCCCAAAGTTCTGTTCTCTGATAAAAGTAATTGTTGCATTTCCTTTGGAAATCAAGGTCCCAGAGTCTGGAGGAAGAGAGGAGGGACACAAGAATCCACGTTGCTTGAGGTCCAGTGTCAACTTTCCACGGTCAATGATGGTTTGGGGTGCCGTTTTCCAGCTGAGGCGACTGTCTAAGCTGAAGCCCATGTTATCCAAAAATAACCTGGAGACAGTAATACACGCATTCATTACATCTAGGCTTGATTACTGCAATTCACTCCTGTT
>JARVLU010000583.1:24432755-24446307 GCA_031762415.1 Simpsonichthys santanae | reverse complement strand
AAATGCTGCAAAAAAAGTCAGCGAGGGGTGATGACGTCACTGGGGCGCGACGGCCGTATACGCGAAACGCCGTAAACGAAGTCCACCGTAAACCGAAGACTACCTGTACCTGTAGTCATCCTCATACATGTCCATAGATATTTCTCTTTTAAGACTCTGTCACTGATTCTTTATTTTTTTTTTTTACGTTGGCACAAATTAAGATGATTGTAACATAGGAGATATTTTTAGTGGAGATTCCCACCTCGTTTTAAAACCTTCAACGTTGTATTCAGGAACAGTAATCCTGTTGTTGTCATCAGACTTATCAAACAAACAAAAACAAAAAAAATCTTCTTTATCCATTCATCTATCCATTGGCTTCGTCTTCTCTGTGGTCGGGTCACAGAGACAGCAGAATAAGTCCCCAAGTGAGTTCTGTGTCTGCCTCAGAGTTTCCTGTCCTCAAAGTACATCCAGAGAAAAGTACCAGGAGGCCTCATAATCCGATGCCTAACCCTTTTCAGCACCTCCACTTCAAGCTCTCCCCAAATGATGAAGTTCCTCACCTTATTTCTAACGCTGAGCCTCGCCACTTTACACAGGACGCTCATTTTAACTGCTTGTATCTTGGATCTCATTCCTTTGTTCACAATCAATGCCTTATGACCATAGATGAAGTTTGGAATGCAGCTAGAATGTAAATCAAGAGCTTTCCTGCCCTCATGTGTAAAACACGGCTCCCAGATGCTTGAATTCGTCCTCTTGAGGCAAAGACCCACCCCCTCCTGATCGAAGCAGCCCACCTTTTGTTAGTTAACTGTTCTTTCTATGTTCTTTATGATTTTTTTAATGAACTCTGTACTGTTAGTAATGAGGTTTTAGTCAGCAGAAAATCATGTACAAATGTGTAACAGTTCAGCTCAAGTGTGAACGCACTGAAGGTTTGGTAAAACGAGAAGAGGGTCAACCTTTGAGAATAATGTTTTAGTCTATACGATGCCCTTCAGCTGCAACCTGTTGCTTTATTGGGCGAAACCTTTTTCAAAATGAACGGTTAAGAAATGCTACTTGTGCAAGACGACAATGAGGTGACAGTTAACAGTCCTGAATATGTTTAAATGTCACAAGAGCTCAGTATCGTAACACTTTGAACTTGAGCCGGAAAAAGAAAAACGGCAAAAGTCAGTGCACAAGTGAAGATGAAGAAGTTTGAAATGTGAAGCTTTTAGTACTTGTTCTAGTTTTTAGTGTTTATAAGTTGATTATCTATGCTTTTTAATTAAAATAGCTGGCTAACTACAAAATAAACAAGGATTTTATTTTATTTTATTTATTTGCTGTTTTTTTTTTCTTCTAAATATACATTGCAGATTCATTTCAAGACTATTTCACTACAAAGTTTTTAATTTGCTGTTAAAGTACTCAGTTTAGTGGAATCTTAATTTAAAGCACCTTACCCCACAAAGTTAAGTCAGGTCCTCTGGACTGTTTCTTTTTGTTGAAACGTTTTGTTTTACATCCAAAACGACTTCATCAGTCCAAGGAGCCACAACAAAATCAATTTTATAAATAGCACCTTCACATAGTGGGTTTATGGTGCTAAAATGGTTTCTGTAGTCCGCCCTCTCCCCCGCCGACCGACTCGTCTGAGGCAGCCACGGACAAAGTGGTTAAAAAAAATCAAAGTCCATTCAATAATCCAGGTAAAAAAAAAAACAACAAATTAAGTCAGGTCCTCTGAACGGGGGTTGTTGTGTCTCCTTGGACTGATGACGTCTTTTGGATGAAAGACGAAACGTTTCACCAAAAAATCAACCGTCCAGAGGACCTGACAACTCTGTTGGATTTATTATGTTACACTGAGTCCAATAGAATGAGTGTGTGTATTATTATAATGTTATATTAGACATATGTGTGACGCCCGTCAGTCCTTCAAGTTTAGCATCACCTAACGTGTGAACCTATGATAATACGTTGGCGGCAACTTGTTTCCAACAAATAAAAGTTAAGCTGTGGGATCAGTCACTATCATCATGCAGGTAGCTCTCTGGAAGCTGGAACGATTCTTCGCCTGAAGAGAAGATGGTGGCCCAGCGTAGTTTCTCTTCGAGCTGTAGAAGCTTGCATGGCAGGCAGGAAGCCGGCGATGTCGGGGCTTACCTGCGTGTTCTGCTCCGAGGCAGCCCTCACAGATGTCATGCAGGTCGGAGCTGAGGATACATCCCGTCCTGCATCGTTCCGCTGGCCATCATCTTCTGTTTTTTAGTTTTCTTTATGCTACTTGCTGGCTGAAGAAAAAGGGGTAGCCAAACCCCAGTCTCAGGGCAATTTATACTGACCGGGGGTGGAGCCCACACAGCAGGTGGGCGTGGACTAAAGTTTTCAGTGCTGCGCTGCTCACACGAGGATAAACGCACTAGCAACAGCCTTAAAGGGCTACGCCTATACTCGTATAATCTGGGGTTACAATACGTAACCAATATTCTGTAGAGTTCGGTTTGGATCATGGAGATGGCTTCCCTGCCAAGCCGGAGCCTGAGGCTGGAACGGAGCCGGGAACTGAACCACGATGGAAAGATAGCGACACACAAACGCCAAAATTGTGCTGCGGTCATACCTGTAGCCTGGGTGTGCAGTGTAGGCGCAAAAAAAAATTGAAACAAAAAACAACAGAAACAAAAATAAAGTGAGTAGAAGCAGAGCTCCCATTAATGCTGCTATACTGCGGCGCACGTGACATGGCAATTTTATTGCAACTCTGAAAGTAATCACTCGATGTACATCTTCAAATCATACATTTGAACTCAGCGCAGCACAAGCTGGATATCACATCTAAATGACTTTAGTTGACACAAACATGGCATGAACTCAGTCAGTTATACAGATTTTGAGCTAAAGTTTGGTGTGGTAGTAGCTAGGCCCGTTGCAATAAACAGTAAATCAATTAATCGTATTCATTCAGCCTTTATTTAGGCAGGTTAATCTCCCATTTGGCTGCCAATCCATTTCTTGCCAAACACCGGCCCACATTTCTGGGTTGTCAGCAGTGATGCGTAACATAAGCAACGCGTCAGAGGTGATGCATAATAGATGCAACTTATATGGTGGTGCGACATGTTTATGGATTTTTCCACTTTATTGGACATAATTGGACTGATACGACTTATATGGCGGTGCAACGTGTACGGCAGAAAATACAGTAAAATTATCCACCTCGTATTCATTTATCGGCTTTATCGTTTCTTCGTGTCTCTGTCTTTCTATTGGTCACTAGATGACAAAAGGCTCAACTCCGGTGCTCTTCATTGACCCCTCGCCTTCCTCTTTTCTCTTCAGAATTTGTTTTAACCGTCCAAAATCGTGTTTTTGGATGGTTAAAAGCAGCTAAGCTGAGAAGCTAAGCTACGAGCTAAGCTAACAGGCCAACATTGGGGGAAAAAAAAACCTCCGTCTTGTCAAAGCTCCAAAATTCACAGTTGAAACCCTTGTTTTTGTGTAAAAAGTTGTTTTTCTCTGAAAAAAGTAGTTGAGAACTTGTTTACTGATTTTTTTATTTTTATTTTTATGAAAAGCTTTGAATGACAAATGCTAAAGAGCTCAAACCACACCGAGCGTCCGCCATTTTGAGAACCGAAGAACAGGAACGAGAGGCAGCCCATGTCACGTCAAGGGACCTCCCTCCCATTTTCTTAGAGACTTGCTGCTCACTCCCTCACTATCCATCCTTCAGTTCAAACAGTCTTATTTTGCCACTCAGTGGTCAAAAAGGTACTACACGCAAAAATCAACATTTCTTCTTAAATTTGACAATAATTACTAATTTATGTCAAATTTCAAACAATATTATCAATTATTGCAATAATTTCTGAGGCAATTAATCGCCCAGCAAAATCTATCATGACGGACCTAGTAGTAGCTTAGTATCATCCTCAACACACTGTCTGAGGCCCTGTCACATCAAACATAACTGCATGAGCTTGTGCACATCATTTACAAGGTCTGATCCATCCATCCCAGCATAAATCTTCGCCTAAAAGGCTTTAGACGATATGCATCCCTTCAAGGAACGCTAGCCTTTTAATTTATTCATCGGTTTTTGATTGACCTACCTTATTCAAACTTTTCGTCTCCTTTAAAAACTTTTTCTTTTTCTTTTTTTTTTTTTGAACCGCCACGTCATCTTCAGTTACATGATGTGGAGAGGAAGGCGGTGCGGTGGCTGCTGGCGCCGACGAGCTGCTCTGACCTATATACGAGCGAATATACATCTGTGTCTCCCAACGAACTCTCGCAGGCTTATAGCAGCTCAGTGCTGCGTGAGGACGATGCCACGCTCCCAGAGGAGGCAGTGCACGCATGCATAAACATCCACGTGTACTTATAGAGACACTCGTGCGTGCCTATATGAAATGAAGTGATGTAAGGATGAGGTAAAGGGGTGACATGCGAGGGATGTATAGTTGAAAAGACACACCTGCGTGAAGAAAGAGAAGGACGTCTCCTAAAGGGCAGACACAAGCGCACATGCAAATGAAACGCACAAAGATGTACACACAACGACTGTCTCATGCATGTTTTATTGACCCAGCTCACTCCCTTTTTACACCTCCTCTGTCTCTCCTCTCATCCCCCTTTCCTTCCTTTTCTCTTCGATACCCCTGTGAGCCTGTTTTCATCTTCTATTCTTTCACTCCCTTTAATATTCCTCCCACTTTTCCATTTTTTCTTCCTCCTCTCTTCTCAGTGCGTCCTTCTTTGTCCTCTGACCTGTCGGATCAGAACAACTTGAGACTTAAAAAAAAAAAATGTCTCCCCGCCTTTCTTGTTCTCCATCTACTAATTTTATTTTGTCTCATTCCCTTTACCGTCATCTTTGCTTCATTTTAGTAGTCGTTTTCCCTTCATCCTTTTCTTTTTGTTGTCTTTCCTTCCTAATTAGTTTTTTTAACTACGCCACACCCTTGTTTCTTGAATCCATACCTTCTTTCTCACTTTTCGCATTATGTTTCTTAATGTCCTCTCGTCTTTCCACATTATCCAATTTTCTCCTTTAAAATTTCCACTACCTCTTTCTCTCATCGTTGTCTAGACGCTTCTTACCTTCATCTCTCAATTACCTCTCTTTACCTTTCATCTTTTCTTATTTATCAATTTTCTCACCTCCCTTTACTGCTCGTCTTGCCTTTATTTACTTTTTTATTTTCAGTTTCCTTTCTACTACTTTTCCTTCTGTTTAATCTTCCACTGTTTTGTGCATTTACATCAATCAGCTACAACATAAAAAAAAGCAGAATAATGTTTTACCAAAACTCTGGTTTCAGAACAAAAGAACATCTAAGAGGTGTCCAGATCATTTGGGCCCCATGGAACCAATGGTGGGGTCTTCACTGGCATGGCTGTGGCAAAAAGACCATAGTTTCACTGCATTGTGATTGATTTTGTTTGTTTGTTTTTGTACACTTGCCTAAAAAGTACCAACTTATGTTGATATATACATAATTATATTGTAACACACCAGTTAGGGGCAGCCATAAAGGTATTATTATGACTTAACCATGATAAATATGAATTTGCACAGATTTGTGTAACAGAATATAGCGTTTCTGTAACTTCATGTTTTTTTTTTCCTGTTTTGTTTCTATTTATTTACTTGTCCTAAAGAAAAACAACCTAAAGATTATCCCTGACCTTCCTAAAGGATGTAAACTGTAGCAAGCAGTGCACCAATGTCCCCCATCGCTGAGGGATTTGAAAAGTGGATACTTGTAGTTTTCAAGTCAAGCGTTTTTCTGGACTGGTATTGAACAGGGAATGCAAATAAACCTTAATGTTTTTGGTACAAAATAAAGTAGGTAGATATTACACTGTGTAGAAGAAGAGAGGTGTTTTTTGTTTGTTTGTTTGTTTGTTTTTTTGCAAGGCGGCCCAGAGTGACAGGTCCTGGGGAGTGGAGGGAGCAATTTTATCCCCACTGGTCGTCTTGGCCACCATAGATTCATCTTTGGCCACCCTAATAATTTGAGGAAATACACTTTTAAGAAATATAATAATTAGAAAACAGAGTTTTCTCAAACGATCGGTGTATCTGGTTCACATCTATCCGGCAATCTTGGACCTTGACCTTGGACCAAAAAGGAAGTTGTCCCATTGCATATTTTTCAAGTTATCCAGCTCACAAGGTTTACATATATGGCAGTGACCATCTTGGATTTATACCTGGCAACCCAATTTTCAAACAGAAACTTTCTTACACATGGAGGCAGCCACACAACAAACTAGAAGTCGGTACCTTGCTTATTTTTTTTTTTTTTTAAGTTATCATGTTCACAACATGCCTGGATGGATGGACAACCGAATGGTATTTCTAATTCCTCCTTCATATTCCGCAACGGGGGGGCACGATAAAATGTTGAAAAGAAAAGGCTGCCCACTCCTCCAAACTCTTACAACTGTGTGTAAAATTTGATGCAGGCATGGTACACTGGAATGAGTGGGGCTGATTGGGATCATTTAATTCTAAAGAAGTACTAAACCAAGTGTCCCTGCTTCTCTTGTTGGGAATTGAAGCAAGCAGGACCTGGTTTATAGGAGCTGCCATGTCATTTTAGGACCAGAGTCATGCGATGTGAGGGTTTAATTTCTCCATACTCCACAAAACATAACTTAAACTTGTACATCTGGATTATCTTCTAAATATTGTGTCCCGTATTATGTTATGTGTACACTGTAGGTATGAGCAGAAGATGATAGGGTCTCTTCAAATAGCCAATCAGCTTTCAGCTCTTAACTTGGTCCATCAATCATAGCCTGGCACTTACAGATGAAATTTACATAAAATAACACATGTCCCCCAATAGCATAGCAAAAATGAGTTTTCCCCAACAAAGATGACGGTTATAACTTTGAACTGTGTGTATTTCAGATGCCGAGTGACGAAGCTAACGGCGCAAAGCAAAACAGAGTTCTTCCACCCAAACAAGCAATGTGGGAGCACCCTAATTTAAGCAAAGAATGGGTTTCATTTTCTGCTCTGGAGAGCCAAGCTGGGGCTGTTTGTGTGTTCCTTGTTACCAGAAAAACTAGCAAGCAATTTGATTTTGTCTTTTTTCTAACGCAAAAAAAAAAAGTTTGAGGGGTTTATTTGTCCACCGTGCACAGCTTGCTTAAAGCTCACACCAACCGAATCAGGAGTGTTACTCAATGCTGCACATGACAGCTGAGATCCTCGCATTGTGTCTGACAAGTCATTAAAACAGCTCAAACCACAGGAGAAATAAGACAGAATATCACGAGCCATTTGGAAACCAAGACTTTATGAATTCACGGTACATCTTGAAACCAGAACCTGCCTTTTGCTCCATTCCTGTAACCATTTTTGGGATGTAGAGGGAGGCACAGCCTTAGGGGAGTGCCTTTGCCACAGGGTGATGTGCTTGGTGTGACAACATTCAGGAGCCTGGCTCATGTAAGTAACATCATGTAGATGTCAGGACCTGAGGCTTCCCAACCAAACACTACGGTTACAGCGCCTCGCTTGTCAGCAGCTGTAACGTTTTGGTTCATCAGTGGATATCTTTTTCCTTCTTCCTCCTTCATTCATGTCCTGACCTCTTTTCCACACCCCCTCTGTACCTCCTCTTCATTTCTCCTGTCACCTCTTGTATTTTTCTCCTCCCTCCTCAACCATCCTCTCCTGACCTCCTCTTTTGCTCTCCTCCTCCCAGCTGACCTCCCTCATCCTCATCTCCTAATTAGCACCTGAGCGAGCAGGTCTGGTTAATATTCGGTGGCGAGGTGCTGCAACGGCAGAAGGGCACCTCGCCATCTTTCCTGCCCCGCTGTTGCCATGGTGACGCCATGGAAATGAAGCGCCATGCTCTCCGTCTCCCTCTGACTCTTTCCTAATTTTTTTGCCCGCCCCCAATGCACACACACCCCTCAACCCCATCTCCTCCCTCCCCACCCCTCCTTTGCTTTTTAATGAGTCACTGCAGCTATTAAATTTTAGGATGGAGGGATGGCATGGGACCCACATGGGCAGAGTAGCATCCCCTGACAGCAAACTAAATTTTTATGAGGGAATAAAAGTTGCAATTTCAAAGAAAGGCCAAAAAAAATGGAAAATGTAAAGCTACTTTGGCATGTTTTTCTTAAGACATGCTGTGAATATTTTTCTACTTATTTTTTTTTTTTTTTTGTATCTCTTAAAATTTCCAAAAACGTGTGTTGGGGTTTTTAGGGAGGCGTTTGGATGGAGGCCTTGGCCTTGATGAAGTTCTTTAAAGCTGCTAATTGTATTTCATTCACATTTCATGGTCACAGGGCATTTGCAGTTTGGTTAGGGAGAACCGGTAGAAAGGAAGATGTGTGGGTGTGGGGGGGGGGGGGGGTTGCATTGCCAAACCGTGGCCATGTAAAGCTCATGGGTATTTGCGTATCTGTGTGTTGCATTCATCCACTGTGACAGCTCGAGGTCGTGGGGATTGTACGTATGTGAATCACCAGATTTTGGTGTCTCTTCAGTGAGTTAAAAGATATGCTTTTTGAGCTAATCAAGACGCTTGGTAAACCTCAGCGTTTCCCGTGAATCATCACCGGAAACGGAGAGAGAGGTGTTACGCTCGTCCTTGATCTTGACCAATGACCTTTTTGTAAAGTTTATGCGTTTGTGGCACAAATAGTCCCTTTATTTAATTTTCCATGATGATGAAACAGACGTAGTACCTCATCCTTTTTCATGGCTACCTATTCTCCTTTTACAACATTGTTTGAAAGCATTGAGCTCCCACTACTTACTTTATTATTTTGCAGTCAAGCACATTTAGATTAAACGATGAGCATGAATATCCCTAAATGTAGCTATGTGTGTCCATGTTTATCTGTCATGGACTGTCCAGGAGGTACCCTGCCTCTTGCACTTTGACTGCTGATCGTCACCAGGTATCAGCAACCCTGAACCGCATTAAGCAAGTCTAGAAAATGAATAAATATACAGAAGAATAGATGGAACCAGATTTTCTTGAACAGCACCTGAAACTGATCAATGAATCATTTAAGAATATAAACTCGAGATAACTACCAGTAACACTGTACTTCTCTAAAACAGCTTAGCAAAGAACTAAATAGTCACTTGGTTACTAGTAGGTGCAGGATAAATCGGCCGGCCGATTTTTCGGCCCTGATTTCCTTACTTTTGGGAAATCAAACAATACTTGCACGAGAAACTGATTTTACCGATATTTTTAGTTTTAACATCAATTGTCTGAACTTCATTTATATTTCAGATCACTACCTCATGGCCACTTAAAACAAGTTTGTATTGTTTCTAGGATATTGTTCAAGGGTAAGTTTTTCAGTATAATAAAATTGGAAAATTGAAGATGCATTGTGACTTTTTAACACCTGACAGTGTCGCTTATAAAACAAAATCTGTATCGGCCAAAATCAGAACTGGCAGGTCAGACTTTTCTAGAGATCGGTGATTGGTCAGAAAATGCAGAGACACAACGTGGCTCCTTTTTTTTGTCCTATTAACAAAAATAATAGCAGCACACGTCATTAGATATAAAATATTAGTGTTAGGTAATATTGAAAGAATAAATAGCAAGGGACTTGACGTACAGTTGAGTCAATTTGTTCAGGCCACGTACCATAAAAATACACTTGGGTACAATTTATCTGTTGTACTTTGTAGGTAACTTTTACTCAGAACATCTTTTTTCCCCTCACAGCCCTATTCATATTCTAATCTCAACACAGGTTTGAGCCTTAATTGAAAAGCCTTTTTTTATGTTTGAATATTTCATTGGTAAGTGTCCAAACAAAAACATAAAGCAAATAAAATAAAATATTCCTATGAAAACAGTCAGGTACAACAATCCAAAATTGAGTGAACAGCAAGAAAGTTTACAGAATTTTTTTTTTTTTTTGATTTCCTTTTGTTTACCTTTAAAAAGTTTGGGAAACAAATGGTAAAGCAAAAATCACAAGAAAATCTGGATATTTTGATGCCAAATGTACTGAATGAGGTTGCCTCAAGACTTCCACGAGAGCAGACAAAATTAGGCTAAAGAATGACTTTAATAAACACAAAGTCAACACCGTCATTTAGATTATTTATTAATTGGTTCCTTTTTATACATTTAATATTAATAATAATGATGAAATAATGTGTTATGTATTATATATCATCATTGTATATTCCCATACGAGGGTGAAATTGGCTCTCTGTACTTAACCCACCCACCACCAGGTGGTGCAGTGGGCAGATGTTGACGGCGCCCAGGGAACAGTTGGGGATAGGGTGTACTGCTCAGAGAGCACGAGATGTGCAAAGACTGGGGATCGAACCTGGGACTTTCGGGTCTCAAGTCGACTGCCCTGCCTCTACACCATCTCGACCCCCATAGGATATTAATAAAGGCATATCTAGATATAGTTTATGAATCAAGGTCAGCTAAAACATTTTTACTTTCATCACAAGACTTAAGACTTGGTGACAAAAAATGTGGATGATGGACATCAATGTTTTCTCAGATTACTTGAACTTACTGACTTTGGTTTTGTATTTTTGTAACAAATGTTTTATTCAGTTTTTTTCTTGCTGTTGTTTTGTACATGTTTATTAAATTAGTTCTGCTGTGCATTGTATTTAAATTGTGACTAGATACATTTCAAAGATGGAGATGAATGTTCGTTTTAACAATATTGCTGTGAATGCAAAAATCAGTTTACAAAAACAAATCTTGAAAATAATCAGTGTTGTCTTTTTTTCATCAGCGCACCATATCCTGAGTAGATGTCTGTTTTGGGGGAAATTAACACGGGTACCAACTTAACCGTGACACAGAGAGCCATGGAAGCTTCCATATGGAAAAAAGTCTCAGACAGTATTTTATTCATTTGGTTTTTGTTTTTTTTGTAAAAGTTTGCGAGAAAAGAAGGTAGAAGCCTCAGCTATTTGTATCCATGACTGATGAAGATTAAATGGGCAGATACTTGGACATTTGTGTTGTAAGAGTGAATCGGACCTGGACTAGCAAGAGAGTTTAAGAAACTCTGCACACAGTCAGCTCGAAGCTGAGCATGGCTTTGCAATTAGCCAGCCAATCACACAAAAACCCAAACTCTTTTCAAGGCTCTTTGCTGTTAAAATTCCAATTTCATCTTTATTAGTGAATAAAATTTCCTTGTGCACTTCATTGTTATTTAACAACCCCAGGTTTCTGATACTTAATGTGCTCTTTGGCTCTGGTTCCCAACACGGGGTGCAACGACCCAATCAGGCACCTTCACAGAGGAACAAAACTTTTGAATTTGGTCGACTGATGAGTACAGCATGTGGATGTTTTGTGTCTAATCCAGGAACTATGCTACAGTTCACGAAAAAAAAAAAATATATATATATATATATTTTATTTTGAACTCTAATCAGTTGTTTTGCAGTGATTTGTGTTCTGGTAGTGGGTTATTTTGTATTGTTTTTACCTATTATTTAGTCGAGAGTGACTGGGAGCAATTATTTTTTACCAATTGACCGTTTTGTTGCCATTGTTTTATGGCCATTTTGGCTCAGGATGACCATTTTGTTTTAAAATCCAAACATTGCATAAAAATGTGATTGGCTTCATTGTTTTTCACACTGCACAAAGTAATTTACACACATGTGCAGCCATTTTTGTGGATGTGTGTCTCTTCACCAACATATTTGGCAACATTTTTATTTTGAAAAGACAAAATGGCAGCTTGGTTGTTTAAGTGTGAGCCTACTTTATTTGGATGATTTTTTTTTTCATTCAACCTTTATACAGGTTGGTGTCATTGAGTCACGAGGACTCATTTGCAAGAGAGACCTGTTTTAAACAAAATCACTGATAAGGTACATGATAATAAACAGCCACAAAATGCATATACAATGAAAAGTAAATAAAAGTATTGATATAAAACAAAAAGCAAGCTACATTATGAAATGTGGTGAAATATTAAAAACAGGAACATGTCTGCATTGATTTTTGCGTTGAACTTAACTGTTTAAAATCCCTTAGAGAGGTCAAAGTTGACAGCTTCATATCTTTTTGTAAGGTGTTCTAGGATACAAGAGCAGATTAGGAGAAGACCCTTTTGCCAAATTCAGTCTGCACTGAGGGGACGCTGCAGGTAATGATGTCTTGAGAGCGCACACTAGCTGCAGTGACAAAGTGACATGCAGGAGGAGATATATGAAGGCAGCAGACCAAGGAGTGATTTAAATATGAAAATGTACCAGTGAGAGTCTGCGTGAAGTTAATAATGACCAGTTAACCAACTTCCTGTTTGAAAACAACATCCCTTTGGTTTTATCAGCATTTAGCCCCAGTTTGAGATGGAACAATCTGATTGGATGATGTCAAATGTAGACTCTAAAAGCTGGAAAACCTTAGCAACTTTTTTAGCTCGACAATATGCAACTGTGTCATCGGCATAGATATATAAGATGTATATGAATATAAGATAAGATATAAATATAAGGATGTGTCAGGAAGTTCTGACCTACAATACTGTACTTGTGTAAATTATAGAGTGGGTCCTAAGACTGAACCTAGAGTCTTGAATTTAGTTTTAGGCATTAGAAGACACAACCAAACCTTCAGTGGCATTTTTAATGCATTTCAGTATCAAACTGCCTTCAAACTAGTGGTGCTAAAACTTTTCTGTTTTCTCCGAGTGGTGGTGCCATACAAGTCACCAGCTCATAATTAGTTCATCTATAACTCATGAGCGCTTTATGTAAGGTTTTGCCTAATTTACCCTCCTGACTATATATTGAATTGTTACGGCGGCTTAGTTGTAGTTTTCTGAATCTAAAGATTAGATTTTCTTTGCATCACCCAAATGTAGTTAGAGCCCTATTGGGGTGGCTTATCTTTCAGGGTAGTGCTGTTTCTGTCTGTAATTTTATGAGGGCAGATATTTCTCCCGTCTCCAGTTACCAGTAAAAATTTTGGTTTCTCTTCTCTCTTGATTTAAAAAAAGCAGCTGAAACATCCTGAGGTTAAAAATAAAAAAACAAAGTCTTGACGTCTTTTCAGTAGGTTGTGCAGAACTCTTTTGTAACACAAGATTTGAATCTCTATAGGTTTAAAAACAGCTGCTGGAAATAGCCTGGTACGCTCAGAAGAGCTGGGTCATACTACCAGCTGTGCTAATGATGCATTAGCACCACTAGGAGCCCGCACAAAGGCGTCCTTTGATCAATCATTTACCATCCACACACACTTATATTGGAACACACACACACATACACACACATACATGAAGCTTGTGTTTTTTTCTACTTCATGACTGTATGCCTGAGGATGAGGGTCACGGGGAGTCCAAAACCAGGACACTCGGTGTCTTAGCAGCACCACCTTAGTAACAAAGTGGCCTCTTAAGTTTTGGTCCTTTCTTCATTTGTTTCCATTTCCTTCAGTTGAATCATAAAAATATAAAGTCATTTATTTGTACTTTTAAAGTCTTTTTACTAGAGATGTACAATATTATTGGCATGGTATTGGTATTGGCCGCTATTAGCAATAAAGTTAAATATCGG
>JARVLU010000583.1:24418936-24431108 GCA_031762415.1 Simpsonichthys santanae | reverse complement strand
ATATATACATATATATATTGTATATTTCTAAAGTGTTGCATCATTTTCAGCCGCCTTTTTGGCATCTGCATTTGGTAGCAGGCCAAATTGACAAAGACCATGCAGAATAATGTACTATTTTAATTCCACGGCAGAGAAAGCTTTGTAGTCTCTGTAAGTAGGTGTGGGGGGAAAATAACGGTATTGGTATTGGTTATCGTGCAAATAAGTTTTAACATACCGGCATATCGGATATTGGCCAAAAATCCAATAAAATGCATCCCTCTTAACAAAGTCGAAGTGGCCCATGGGCCATCAGTTGATCATCACAGTTGTAGCAGCTTTTGCAGCTCTGCACACGTTTCGTTTGGTGAGCGAAGTGGCAGAAGTGACTGTTTTGGTCAAAAAGGTTGCAGAACCCTGTGCACGATGTGTGATTGTTTTGGATGGGTGTGGTTTGCACGTGTTAAAAGTCTGCTTCTGAGATTCCAACAGGAGATTGGCTTGAAACACATCATATGGGACAGATCTGGTTGGCAGGTCACAGACTGAAGAAGTCCTCTGGATGGGGGATGAAACTTTTCTCACTTAAAGAAACAAGTCCAGATGACATGATTTAAACTTTTTAATTGTTATCTACCTGGGTGATTGAGCTTACAACGCCATATCTAACATAGTTAAGATTTTTTATCGGCTCTAAAAAGAAAGTGTTTTTTTTTTTTATTTTTTTTTTTTTTTTTATTTTATTTTTTTTTTGGTTTTTTTGGCCTTATTTCTACTAGACGGTGTTCCTGCCTTCATACCATCCTGACCTCCAGTTTGCCCTTGTTCCACTAAAATGTCTTTAACCACTCCTATTAGCACACTTGGCACCTTCCAATCTGCCTTTCATCCTCCTAATTTGTCATCTCATTTCCCAAGTTATCCTCTCATTACTTCTTTTCTTCTCATTTCTTTCCTCGATGACTTGACGCCCCTCTGTGCCCTTTTGTTGTGCTTCTACTCTGCAGCTTGGCAGATGGATGGATGCAGTTTCTGGTTAGTCCGATGGTTTCCTTTGCCCTTGACGAGAAGAAAATCAGACCGTGCTTTGTCTGTGGAACTTTCAGTGAACTCTGTTTCACCCTGCAGATCCGCTCAGGTTACTTCGGTGTCACTTTCACTGGAGTTTGTGTTCCGTGTCTTTGCCCCACTTAAACCGCGATTTAAACCAGAGAACGTTTGGAGCTTTATTTGGACTCGCAGATTGAACTTTTTCTCTACATCTACCTAAAATCGATACCCAGGTCCAACATGTGCCAGTGAGGGGGGTTTAGGCTTTGTTTTGGTTTAATCACCTTCCGCTCAAAAGGGAAAAATTTGTCGTTTCTTGCAAAATTGCAAATCACTGTTTACACAGCAGCAGTTTCATCATTTCCTGTATAATTACAGAGTGGCGCCTGCGCTCCAAACAATCCCCTGCGCACAAATACAGTACAAGTAATTACAAGGATGCATGGAGGCGAGCTGAGCCCAACGAAATGGGATGCAGCCAAGCAGCATATGACTCTGCTCGTCAGAAGTTTGCCCGGAGTCCTTAAGGCTGATCCAGTGATGCAGCAAAACATGACACTGTTGTCTTTTTTCCTCCTTTTTTATTATTATTTTTTTTATTGCTGGAATTGGCAGCCACAGCACTTTTCGTCAGAAAGCGTGTCTGCTGTCGCTGCTCGAATTAAATACTCCCGCCTGCAGCTCTGTCTGCTTCCACACTTCTTGCTTTTCCTGTTTATTATTTCCCATTTCAACACTTTTGGTCTTCTCTTTTTCCTTTCAGTTTTCTATTCCTGTGTTTCCTCTCATCTTCGATTTTCAACCTTTCCGCCTACACTCGTGTTTTTTTTCCTCAACCTGTTGATCCTCAGTTCTTCTTTACTTCTTTTTGTTGAAACGCTCATCTCAATCTGCCTCTTTCCACTTTTGTTTCTTTTTCCTCATCTGTTCCCACTTTATCTTCTTATCAGCAGCAGGTTCTCTAGCAAAGTATTTAATGCATAAAAGTGGGATGTATGCATGAAGATGGAGGTTCCTACAAAGTTTTGCTCACAATAAATATGTCTATTGATTGCTTTATTTATACTTACACATGTTTTTAATGTTCCCTCTATGTGCACCTTTTTTTACATAAAACAATCTCCTTGCTATCTAACACATTTATAATAGGAATGCACAATATTGGATTTTTGGCAGATATCCGATATGCCAATATGTTAAAACTTATTTAACCAATACCAATATTTTTCCCCTAGACCGACTTACAGAAGCTACGTAACTTTCTCTGCTGTGGAATTAATATACTACATTATTCTACAAGTGCAGATGCCAAAAAGGGGTTGAAGATGATGTAACATTTCAACTTAGATTATGTTTAATGTCAAATTTATTCATGACATTTACTCTCTTAACATGATGACTTCACTCAAACAGTACAAATTTGTAAATTTTCACTAATGTAAACTCAACCTGTTCAGAAGCGACAAGTGAAAGGTGCATAAGTACCGTAGTCGTGCATTAATAGATATACTTTACAGTTTCTTAAATTAAAAATTAACTTAAAACAGAGGCCTTTTATGTCAGTGAGTTATTTTGATGGAATGGCCGATCTTCGATATTTAACATTATCGTTAATATCGACCGATACGATACCATGCCGATAATATGGAGCATCCCTAATTTATAAGACTGTATGTTTGGAGTTACTTTTTATAGGACAATAAAATGTGCCCTACACATTACTGAGTTTACTTTTCTTAATTATTTGTTCAGTTTTTAGGGTAGTTTTAAACCTGGATTTATTTAGGTCCAATCAGATTGCAGGTTCTCCAATGCTTTATAATCAGTAGTAAAATTATTATATCTGTGTCTTTTATTGAGTTTAACATTTTATATTGATGAGATCTCAAAGTAAAATTGAATTTTCTCCATTAATAAAAAAAGAAAACAGTTTCAAAGGTAGTTTAAAAAAAAACAAAGAAAGGCAGGTTGTTTTAAGTGATTTTTACTGCAACAAAGCTTAAAAAGTCTTTACTCGAACAAACTGTTGTTTTAACTGTATGGCGGCACGGTGGCTCAGTTGGTAGAGCTGTTGCCTCTCAGTGAGAAGGTCACTGGACCAAATCCGGGACCTTTCTGGGTGGTGTTTGCATGTTCCTCCGTGCAGGTACTCCAGTTTCTCCCCACAGACCAGAAGCATGCATATAAATAAAGGTTGAATGAATGTTGGGGTATTTGGGGCTAATTGGTAACTCTAATTGTCTCTAGGTGTGTGTGAGAGAGTGAATGGTCGTTTGTCTCTTTGTCGCTGCGATGGACTGACCTGTCCAGGGGTCCCCTGCCTTTCTCAGGTTGACCAATGGATATAGGCACCAGTGACCCCCGTGACCCGAAAAGGAAGAACCGGTTAAAGATAATGGATGTCCACTGTTGTCAACACTCTTTGTTAAAATCAGGTATCTCTTGTAAATGAGGCCCTGAGGCTCAGTGGGATTAACCCGTCTAAATAAAGGTTGAATGAATGTTTTATCTGCACACTTTGCAGAGGATGTTGTTCATTCTGTTGAGGTTTTTCTATTTGCAGTCAGCTCCAGACCAGGTCTCACCTCAGAACCTGTTTTCTTATTAGTTTGGTTTGTTTGAGTCTTTGGTGCTGATGCTGATACCTCAGCACGTGGCAGCAACAATTTTCCCTCTTCACCACAGATTTTATAAACAATATGCAGCATCATATCACTAATATTATAAGACTTGATCTTCCTTAAGAAGTTCATTCTGCTGCGGCCCGTCTCTTTGTATCTGCTAATCGTTTGACTTCAGTCAGTACCGGTGGTATTTTGATGCTCTCTTTGTGGGGAAATCTCGTTAGTTGAAGCAGAAAGTAAGCAGCAATGTAAATGCATGAGATTTATAATAACAGGATTAGTTCGGTCTCATTGCACAGTGCAACAATTCAAACTGGGCTCCGGATACTCAACTATAAAATAAGCCTCCGGTGTTGGCGATGAGAAGCTGATCAAGACTGCAAGAGCATGAAATATGTCCAACATTAATTGACACATGGGACAAATAACAGCTTGCCCACTACTAATTAAGTGTTGAAATACCTTTTTTTTTTACTGGCAACTATTTTTTTCCTACTGATTGTGGCACCTTTTCAAACCATTAGCTGGTAGAAAACTCACCAAGATGTTATTTTGTTTTCTGTAAAATAAAATCCCCCCTGTCTTTTCATATTTTTCTATTCTGTATTTTGATTACCCCTTCTTTGCCTTGTCGTCCCCGCTGTAGCCGTTACTGAAAAAACTATCGGCTCATTTTTTTTCTTATCTCTGCATTTCTTCTTTTCTTTTCCCATTTCATTTATTTATTTTCTATCTGCCAGGCGGCCATCTAGTTTAACTGTCTTCTGCTTTTTTTTAATCAACTTAGAAGTTTCTATATTTTCACTGCTTGTTTTTTTTTTTTTTTTTTTTTTTTGTTTTTTTTTTTTGCCCTATCGCTGTTCCTTTACCACAGATTTTCATTACCTGTTTTTAATACGCTCCCACCACTTTGTTTCTGTGTTTTTTCTGGTGCTTTTTTTATTTTTCAGTTTACGCTCCACCTCTTCCCATTTTTATACCTGTTGTCCCCCTTCCCCTCTTCTTCCCCTCCCCATTGTTTTTTTTTTTGTTTTGTTTTTTATCTCCGTCTCTGTACCACTGTGGTGGATGATAGCTCTCTGGAGATCTCATCACTGAGCCTCTCTTATTACATGATTGCAGGGTAATTATCATGTGAAGTTGTCTTTGCCCGAATCTATAAAAGACAACTAATGTCTTTTTAATGGGGTTTAGAGTTTGGAAGTTTTTTTTTTTTTTTATCTTTTGTAGTTTCTGTGGACTCCTCAAATTCATTGCATTTCCATGTGATTGGCCTGAAACAGTGTGTCCTGATTAAGTGGCTGTTATTCTTTGTGGTATTTTAAGAACGGCATCTAGTTTACAGTAGTCACTCAAAGTCGTTTGATTTTAAACTCTGCCTTGCAACTTTTTCAGAAGGTGCCAGCATCTGATTAGACCTGAACTAACGAAGCTCCTGTGATGAATTAGACAGAACTCTGCCTTGGACTTTATAGGAAAGTCAAGGTCAGTTTGCTTCTAAACACTGAAACCTATGCTGATAACCCAAGCCTGCCATTTTTGTGTGTTTTATAATTTAATTAGATCTATTTCAGAGAGCCCAGGAAGAATTGTCATCATTCATACACAGTAAAGCGTCAACAAACTTGCTTTCACTCGTGTTTTCCAGATACATCATGCTGAAAACATAACACATATTTCTTATTTGTAGCTTATTTCATATATATATATATATATATATATATATATATATATTCACCTGATCATCAGTCATTAAAAACTATTTGTTAAAACCCTGAAAATAAAGTCATGCCTAAAAAGATTTGCACATCCAGAATTTTTGGCATTAAAGTAAATTATCAGAATACATTTATAGTTATGCAACAAATTGAAGCATGATGGGCTAAATTTAGGATTTGATTTAAAGACATTAGAATCAAAATGAAGGTAAGCTTTTAAAATATATATCTAAAAAAGCTAAGTCTGTTCCTCTGGACATTCAAAAAACAAAACAAAAAAGTAGAAAATTTTGTCTTTCGTCTTTTCTACCTGGATTATTGAGCATGCATCAGGGTATTTTAAAAATATAGCTCTTTGATTTGCAGAGTCTTCTTTTTTTTCCCTTAGGTTCAAATATGACAATGATTTTGGATAACTATAATAAAAATAGTTTTGCTGGACATCAAAATCAGCAACCCCTGCTACCTGGAATGGAGTAGCGGATTCGATGTTTGCTTGGTTGGTCGATCGGTTGGTTGGTTCACTCTTTCACTAGTTGGTTGGTTGGTTGATCTGTCAGTCGGTTCACTCGGTTTACTCGCTTGCTCACTGGTTAGTTGGTTCGCTCGCTCACTGGTTGATTGGTTGGTTCGCTCACTCACAAGCTCACTGGGTGGTTGGTTGATTCACAGGCTTGCTCGCATGCTTTCTCACTGGTTGATTGGTTCGCTCACTCACTGCTTTGTTGGTCGGGTGGTTTGCTCACAGGTTGGGTGGTTCGCTCACTGGTTAGTTTGGTGGTTCACTTGCTCACTCGTTTGCGTGATCACTGGTTGGTTGGTTGGTTGGTTGGTTGGTTGGTTGGTTGGTTGGTTGGTTGGTTGGTTGGTTGGTTGGTTGGTTGGTTGGCTCGCTCGCTCACTCACTCACTCACTGGTTTGTTGATTGGTTGGTTGGTTGGTTGGTTGGTTCGCTCACTGGTTAGTTGGCTGGTTCGCTTGCTTGCTCTCTCTCTCTGTTTGCTTGGTTCGCTCACTCACTGCTTTGTTAGTTGGTTGGTTTGCTCATTCACTGGTTGGTTGGTTGGTTGGTTGGTTGGTTGGTTGGTTGGTTGGTTGGTTGGTTGGTTGGTTGGTTGGTTCACTCACTTGCTCACTGGTTTGAAGGCAATGATTGTTTCCTGTCTTAGTTTTGCAAACTGACTTTAGAACTGCCAATGACAAGTGAAACAAATTGGTTTAGGCCCATGACTGGATTGTTCATTGCAAAATGTTCTATCTATTAAAAAAAATAATAATAAATACACTGCTTTGTGTTTTTGTTTTTCAGCAGGATTTTTGCGTTTACCTTTTTATTTTGTGGAACACCGTCCATGTAACTTTGCTGCACTGGAATAAATTAAAACATGCTATGTTTTCTGATTCACTTGAGTTTAACCTGCTGCTTTTTTCCATTGTCAGTAAATGTCAATGATCCAGTATGATCCACTTTTACTTTTAATAAGTAGAAGTAATATACCATACCATTCCATTTTATTTATAAAGCACTTAAAACAGTGACAAGGCCAACCAAAGTGATGTACAAACAAACAACAGGCAACACATAGGCAACATGCACAATGAAGTACAAACAATAGACATAAAATTATCTCAGATAATAAATATAATGACCAAACACAAATCATCTGGTGTTGAAAGCAACGGAATAGTAGTGAGTCTTTAAACGGGATTTGAATACAGAGAGGGAGGGGCCTGTCTGACGAGCAGAGGTAACTCGTTTCAATATAAGTTATTTATGAAAATGTGTACCAGTGTATATATAATCAAAAGAAGAGTCAGCACCCTTAGTTTCCCTACCCCTTTTAGGTTTGTGGCATCTGCTGTTTGTTTTCAAAAGCCCAGATTTCCCTTTTCTTTTCTTTTTTTTTTTTCTGTTTTTTGGTACATTTTTTCTGTTTCTTTATTTTGTGATGATAAATTCACACCAAACAATATCAACATTTTGTTAAAAAGTTTTTTCTAGTTTTATTCTTTGACTGAGACAATAATCCTGAACATAAATATTATTAACTTGCCATTTCTCTCGTTCTCTCTGCAGCTTGAGTCCCACTGCTGTCTGTGATGCCCTCTCATGACGCCCAGCTCAGGAGCTGACACTGCCAGTGAGCGGGAGACGCCACTGCACAACCGGTCCTGGACCTGCACCATCAGCTGGTTCTTACCCTCCCTCTTGCATCCTGGAAACTACTCTTTCACTCGCCTGCCAGTATCCACAACCAGCAGCTACGATTTGTCCCTGTAAGGTTTGCCTGAAAACCGACACGCTGACGCCCTTGATCACCAGCATAATCAGCCAAAAACCACAATCTAGTCAACACGATCAGCAGCACCAGCAGCAACAGCAAGCATGTCCAGTCGCAGAAAGTCCTCCACTCCATGCATGGTTCGGGTCATCAGTGACCTGCCTGATGATCAAGATGATTCGGAGGATGTGATGGACATTGAAAAAATGCCCTGTAACATCACGACTCAAAAAAACCACTCTGAATTACCTGAGTCCACAGGAAAAAAGCAAGACCCACAAGAGGAGAATGTAGAAAATACAGACCAGCAGACAATGTTAAAACAGACAAAAACACAACATATTGAGCCATTAGTACAAAAAGAGCTTTCTGATCAACCCCATGTCATTGAAAATGTTGAATCCAGAGGATTGAGCAAAGTAACAGAATCCGAACAAGTATCACAGAAAAAACAACAAAGAGGCTATGAGTGCAAATATTGCCCATTTTTGACACAGAATCTGAATGACTTTAAGGAACACGTGGACTCCAGCCACCCTAACGTCATTCTAAATCCATTGTACATCTGTGCTGTGTGTAATTTCAACACCAAGAAGTTTGACTCACTCACAGAGCACAATGAGAGCCGGCATCCAGGTGAGACGAACTTTAAGTTCAAAAGGATAAAAAGGAACAATCAGACTATCTTGGAACAGACAATCGAAGGCAAAGACAATTCAGTTGAATGCGAAATGACAAATGAACAAGGTGAAGGCCACAGCACCTCCGTGTTTCCACCTTACATATCAACCACGGTGAAAAGCCCAGGTATTATACCGTCACTCTATAGAGGGACAGAACTTACAAACCAGCTGGATAGCTTGATCCCTAAGGATCAAATCACAGCAGTGAACATCAATGGAACAGTCATCTTCCCTGAACCCACCATCATCCAAGGGCTCTCCCATGTCTCCCCAATGCTCCAGCGCCCACCCAACTTTAACTCTGTACCAAAAATAGCTGTTCCTTTGAACACTACCAAATATAACCCTTCCTTAGATGACAACCTGACACTGATTGCCTCCTTTAATAAGTTTCCTTACCCAACACATGCTGAGCTGTCATGGCTTACAGCTGCCTCCAAACACCCAGAGGAACAAATCAAAGTTTGGTTCACCACCCAACGACTGAAGCAAGGCATCACCTGGTCTCCAGAAGAGGTGGAGGAAGCAAGGAAGAAAATGTTCAATGGCTCTATTCCTCCTTCCCATCACACATTTACCAGTTCCATATCTCTGTCCTCTTCCAAAGCCTCCAAGCAGCCAATTGTCCACACAACAATTGAGCATCCAGGTCAAGTCCGGACAACTGCATCTAATGTCTTAAGTATTGTCACTACAACAAATTCTATTTCAGGAGTCTCAACTGGTACCACCCACACCCTGAAAAGATCCCTGCCAGCACACCTAACATCAGCGTTTGGTCCAGATTCAAAGCGACCCATTATGGCAGTCGCTCCCCATTCTGGTGACCCTAAAGACAAAGTCCTAATGGCTCCTCCACCACCACCACCTCCCCCACAGAAAGACCGTATGCCAATGGCACCACCTTCCATTCCTACAGAGATCAAGCGACCCGTAGCAGCTTCTCTGGTAAATGCAGAAGCAAAGAGGCCATCTCTTGCTGTGCCTTTAATGCCACCACCATCATTATCATTATCGCAATCTTTATCATCCAAAGGGAAAATTCTCTCTGCAATAGGAAACTCTAAGACAAAGCCATTGATCTCAATGTCCTCCATGGTGTTTCCAGAGTCCTTAACAAGGCCAATGATAGCTCCACCACCTATATGTGCCCCTCCATTTAAAAACTCTTTACTTTTCCCTCGTACTTCGACCATCAGTTCCAAAGAAAAGCATACTAATACCCATACATTGCCAGCTCCTGATTTAAACCAACCAAATTCTCCCCCACCCAATAACACTCACATTAAGCGGCCAACCATTATACAGTCTGTTCGCACTCCATCTAAAGCCCCATCCCAAATTCAGGGATTCCCTCTGAACGGTAAAACACTAAAGGAACAGCAAGGTTTGGAGCTGAAAAACAGTTACTCTAGAGGGGATAAGGTCATCAGCCCTCTGGCAGAAGCTAATGGGACATCACGTATCGACAATAAGTGGCCCCAGGATCAGGTGTTCCCTGCTCACAACAATGGAATTATACATTTAGATGGTGAAGAGACACCAACTGCCCGAAAACAAGATCTTCAGCAAAAGTCCTCTGTCTTGACTCAATTTCCTTTACTAGAGAGGATGAAAGGAAAAACAGCAAAACAACTGAAGATCTTAGAGGAGAATTTCTTGCGGAACAGTTTTCCTACGCATAGCGACGTGAACAATCTAGCAGCCACTACTGGCCTGTCTCATCATGAAATTGACAGCTGGTTTGTGGAGCGGCGTGCACTACGTGACAACTTGGAACAAGCCCTTCTCAACTCCATGGGCACCAAGAAGACGGGAATTGGTGATTTTGCTGGCATGACTGAGAAACCATTACATCAGCAGCATCAAACCCTCCATTTGAATGGCATTCACAAAACGAGCACTAATGCGGGCAATCTCAAAAGCTCTCCTCCACCTCTGCATGCCCTCTCCCTTAATGTTCCCAGCACTATTGCAACGCCTATCCCTAACCCAAATTCTTTCTCAGTGCCTCCAGACAGCCGATCACTGGCACTCCTCAAGGACGATTTTGCTCAAACGCGGTGGCCTTTCCCTGAGGAGTTCAGCCAGCCGGACGGTCGGACAGGACTTGCTCGCTCCGATTTCGCCCGCTGGTTCACAAACACTCGGCTGCAAAGCTGTGGCATGGAACTGAAAGAACTTTTTTACAACAATGGGATGAATGGAGGGCAGGGGCAGCTGGTGTATTCCCCTGAGAGCACTCCACCCAACCTCATCCAGCGTTGTCAGGATGGAGCCGTTACAAACAACAGTAAGGTGCTGGAAGTTGAGCTGGACTGGCTGATGGACCAGCGTTCAAACAGCCTCAACAGTCAACAACACATTGAGCTCCAAAACCGGTTTGCTGGCAGGTACTTAAGTCAAGAATTTTCGTATGAAATTTTGTTTGTGTGTATGAATTGACTTCTGTTGCGAATTTTAATGATTTAACACCAAGTGAACCTAAAATACAAGTTGTACCAAGTTCAAAGTAGGTATTCGACTTATTATCCAATGCATATCTTAACAGTCTGAGAATCCTTGCAAGTAGCAGTTTGATAGTTTTTAAAATGGTGCCAACAAAAGTAGGATTAGAAAAAGTAGACAGGCCCAATTCACAAATGTCCCTTGGCATAGATGATAGCCTTTTCTGCAAGGCTGGACTTTGAAGCTGGAGATGAAGCAAAGTAAAGAGGGGCAGGAAGGGGTCTACAAGTTAGGCCTGTTGCGATAAACAATAAATCAATTAATCGCATGATAAATGAAAATTATCAACCTCATTTTCATTTATCGGCTTTATCGTCTCTCTCTTTCTACTGAAGACACGGCTCAACTCTGTTGCTCTTCACTGACCCTTCCCTTTCTCTTTTCTCTTTAAAATCTGTTTTAACTATCCACATTGCGTTTTTAATTGTTAAAAGCAGCTAAGCTGAGAAGCTAAGCTACGAGCTAAGCTAACAGACTGACCTCTAGAATAAACTGTCTTGTCAAAGCTCCAAAGGGCCTCCCTCCCATTTTTCTTAAAGAGACACACTGCTTGCTCCCTCAGTATCCATCCTTCAGTTCAAACTGTCTTATACCGCCATCTGGTGGTCGAACAAAGGTAGTACATGCAAAGCAAATTGAGATAAGATGGAAAACATTTATTCTTATATTTGACAATAATTACTAATTACTGTCAAATTTCAAACAGTATCGTTTATCACAGTCATTTCTGAGACAATTAATCGCTCAGCAAAATTTATTATCGTGACAAACCTGCTACAGGTTTTCTATGCTAACTTTGTTGTATGGATACACACACTTTAGGTTTGTGAAATGTTTTCTACAGTTGGCTAGGAAATAACAAATTAGACCCTATAATTATTTTTATGGGTTATCGTAATTGTTATACTTGAACCCTCTTACATGGTCAATTGATTGTGTTTCCGTTTGATAAAGTAAATTTGATTGATGGGAGTTTAGTCAGTTTTAATTCCAGTGTCAGAATTGTTCAAATTTAGTGTTCTAGTTATCTTTTTTCTAACGTCTTGCACTTTTTCTGGTGACTTGTTCATCTGAATTGACTCTGTACCTCCCCTTTACAGATTTATGTTGTTTTCTAGTTGCCACATTAACATTGTTTTCAAGGCATTAACCTACAAATATACAAGACATGATTTAGTCTTCCTTCCCCTCAAGCAGCTTGGGACGTGTTTGGCCAGATATCACAGCCATTAGTTTGAAAACCAATATCTGCACAATAATTTGGAAAGCGTTTATTCTTCCCATGAGTGAGCTCTGGATTCGGGCTCACTTTCTGGGGGGGGGGG
>JARVLU010000583.1:24396878-24407580 GCA_031762415.1 Simpsonichthys santanae | reverse complement strand
CAAAATTATAGCAAAGTTGTGTCTCAGTCTAACTTTTCCTTAATAAATGCACTTTGACGGTCAAATCAGCTGCATTTTCAAAAGCCGATACGCTGAAACCTTAACGCGCAGAGGGCGACTCGCTGTGCATTTCTTCGAAATTTAACAAGATGACCACCTGAAAACAATTATTTGTTTGCGCAACATTATAGTAAAGGTGTGTCTCAGCTGAACTTTTACTCAATAAATACTTCATTGGTCAAATCAGCTGCATTTCGCCAGGGCGGCACAGAGAAATGGAGTTGATTAGACGGTTGCTCCAGGCAGATGGCGGTGGCAGTCTATGGCAGGCCGATTGTGTCATTAATAGCCACTTTTACCTACTACATTATACAACGGCATGCCATACTACTTGAGTGCCATCTAGCGGCTGAAAATGGTAGTGTTCAATATTTCCATGTCATAATGAATGAAAACGGTCATAACTCAGCCACAAATTGGTTTATAAATATGGGGGAAAACATAAATACGTCGCTTCGGCATATAAGTCACAAATTATGCAAGAAAATTGCAACTAAAAGGGCGAAAAATATGGCAAGCCATGCTACCCTCACCATCAGAAATGTTGTTTTTTATGTTAGCTCGGTCCGACAGCTACACAGAACACAGGTCATGTTGCAACATGCATGTTCTTCCAGATAAACAACACTCTTAATACAGAACAGACACTGGTTAAATATTTATACCACACTGTACAATTTGAGCTGTGAAAGAAAAAATAATTCACTAATTTAGAGGCCCATTTATTAGCATCAGTTGCATTTCCAGTCTCAAACAGGTTTTGCGCTCATGACATCATTTGATCAGTCCACAAACTCAATATGTTGCTCTTTAGTCAAGACCCAAATTATTTCCCGTGGCAGCATTGTGCACGGTGCGTCAGGCAGAAACAGATTGCATAACACTTTGCAAACCTAGTCGACTTTAAAAAAAGGTGTTGTGTAAGTGCAAACCCTTAACCATATGTTGCACACACAGAATGCTACTTGGAAGTCACAGTTAGCCCAACACCAAAGCAGCTTTTTCTATTTTCGACCGAATTAGGTGCAAAGTTTTACAAATTTAAATTCATGCTGTGTCGACAGAGACGTAAATCTAGTCATTAAGACGGTAGACTTGTGAAAAGTGTTGCCAGCTCTTGTTTCTCAAGGTGTCTGGGGCAATGCAGATTAAAAAGCCTGACCAGTGTGCAAGAAACACAGATTCATATTAAGTGTTTAAACTTATTATAAAAAGACACCTTAAAATTAACAGATTTTAAGGTGTTTCTGAAGCTCGCAACAATTAAAGCTTTTTGAAACTCTTCATATCTTCCTTGATTCTCATTGATTCTGTGAGTCCAGCAGAAACAACTTTCACATGATCACATTTTTCACATTGTCATTTTAAAGGGATAGTCCAACTATTATTAGTTACCAGTAATTAGTAACTTATCAGCCCTGACATCAGTCATAAAGCACGGAGTATGAAAGAGGAGGCTGAAGTCAAACCTAATGACGAGCCAAATGAGTGCCAGATTTTTATCTTTCTTCAGGCTTATAGAACAACACCGGTGCGAGCGAATGCTACTTTAGCTAATATCTTCTACATTTTTGCATGACTTATTTTTTACTTACTTTCTTATTTGTTTATTGCATTTATGATTCAATACTGCAAAATAAACTTATTTAAAAGGTAGCAGATAATTGTAATACTGGTACTTGGTTTATTTACCAGAGGATCAGTGGCTCCAAATCTGAGCCCATGGCCTTGAGCTGGAAAAGGGTAAAGTGCCTTGTCTGGGTCGGGGAGGGGGTCCTGCCCTAAGTGGAGGAGTTTAAGTTTCTTGGGATCTTGTTCACAAATGAGGGGAAAATGGAGCGAGGGGTCGATAGGTGGATAGGTTTACTGGTCTGTCGTGGTGAAGAGAGAGCGGGGTCAAAAGGCAAAGCTCTCAATTTACTGGTCGATCTACGTTCCCACCCTCATCTATGGTCATGAGCTTTAGGTTGTGACCGAAAGAACGAGATCAGAGATACAAGCGGCCGAAATGAGTTTTCTCCGCAGGGTGTCTGGGCTCTAGAAGCTCGGTCATCTGTGAGGGACTCAGAGTAGAGCCGCTGCTTCTCCACGTCAAGAGGAGCCAGTTGAGGTGGCTCAGTCATCTGGTTAGGACGCCTCCTGGACGCCTCCCTGGTGAGGTGTTCCAGACACGTCCCGCCGAGAGGAGACCCAGAGGAAGACCCAGGATACGCTGGAGGAACTATGTTTCTCGACTGGCCTGGAAACGCCTTGGGATTCCCACAGAGGAGCTTGTCCAAGTGGCTGGGGAGAGGGGAGTCTGGGCTTCCCTACTTAAGTTGCTATCCCATGACCCGACCCCGGATAAACGGAAGAAAATGAATGGATGGGTTTATTTACATACCCATACCTTACCCCGCGATAAACGAGGGACAACTATCCATCCTTCCATTCTCGTCCGCTTAACCGAGTTTGGGTCGCGGGGGTAGTAGCCTAAGTAGGGAGGCCCAGACTTCCCTCAGCAGCCACTTGGGCCAGCTCCTCCGGGGGAATCCCAAGGCGTTCCCAGGCCAGCCGACTATACTTTTTCAAATCTGTTTTTCCACTAAGCTTTGATTTAACTCGGCGTGGCCCTCGTTGGTCCACAGCGTCCTCCCTCCACCTCACCGTCCGTTTGCATTGAAGCCAACACCTCGATCGGGGCTACAAACAAATGCACCCCAGCCAGTCTTTGTTTGTGTAGCTGTATGAGTTTTGGCTAAACACTCGGTTCAAATTTAAAGGGGGGAAAAATACTCAGAGGCCTAAAATAGCAGCAGACCCCCTGGTGTGGCAAAGTTTGATAGATGAAAGGCTCCGCCTAGGGCAAAGAGTGATGACAAAGTCTGCTGCTTGTTTCCCCCCCCTCCCCCCATCTGTTCTGACAGAAGATTGAACGTCTTAATGTGTCTGCGTGGTATGCGCGTCTCCAAACAGAATCTGTTCAAATAATCCCTTCAAGACAAACATCTATTTAAAAAAAAACTTCTTACACTGTCACTTTTGAAAGACTGTCTTTACTTTAGGATGGCTTCAAAAATCTGAACTTGACAGCTAAAATCAATAATCAATATGCAGCATTTTGAATAACCACTGGTGATTTGCTGTCAGAGGTGTTTGAAACGGATTCCTGCACCTTTTTCCTTCAACGTTGCAGCTCAAAAATACTTTATTTGTCCCACAGGGGACAGCGGCAGGTAAGTTGGCTTCAAGTCACAACAAATAGATCATTCATGCTGTCAGAATAAATGCTAATGTGTTTTGCTCTTAGAGGTGTAAATTTTTAAACTAAAGTAGAACAAAATATGTACAGTATATAAATGTCCAGTAAATGGATGTCAAAAAGTTCAAATACCTCTATTACATTTTTTTAGCAAACCAAAAATCTTGTGTTTTGTTGGCCTTCCTGTTAATTTGATGTTTGGCAGTGAAAAACATATTTTTCTTTTCAAAAATATAAAACACTGAATGCCTCATTTGGAATCATCTTTTGGAAGGCTTTTAACCCTGCTCCCCCCAAAACAAAGGCTGGAACTCTGCTCATCAAAACTCACGCTTCAACACTTCAATGTGTATTAATGAAAGTGGATTCCAGTTCTTTAAAATTAAAGAAAGGGGAAGAAAGAAACAAATTATTATCAAGGAAACTAAATTTGTGAGGAAAATATTAATCAAAACGCAACCGTTTTAATTTGAGCGTTTTCATTTTATAAGCCTCCTTGAAAAAATGCATATCCACAACCACTTTCCTGCACGCCTTTCTTGGGTTTCTGAGGTCAGTTGATTGTGGCGGCCATCTTGAACTCATAAAAGTTCATTATTTCAAGAGGTCTTACCAGAGGTGGAAAGAGTACTGATCATTTGTACTCAAGTGCAAGTACTGTTTACACTGCTTAAATTGTACTCAATTACAAGTAAAAGTACTGGTGTTATTAAAAAATACTTACCGGTAAGTAAATGTACAAAATACTCTTCTCAAAAACTGCTTAGATAATTACCTTTTAACCAATTGATGTTTTATTGTGTTGCCGATTAGGCCTGTCACGATAACAAATTTTGCTGGGTGATTAATTGCCTCAGTAATTATTGCGATAAACAATAATATGGTTTGAAATTTGACAATAATTAGTAATTATTGGCAAACCAATGGCAGTGACAATATTTAAGATCATTGCATACTTAGCCAAACTAATAACCTACACATGCAAACAATTAAAAAAAAAAAAAAAAAAAAAGCAACATCATACAGGTAGCTGTAAAACCTCATAAACCACAATATGTTTTTTTAAATGAGATGCTGAAGTCTTGTAAGCTGCTATCACCGTAGAGAACTAACAAAGTTTGCATCTGGACGCTGTCTCCTTTTCACCCTCTATACATGATAAACAGGTTTTGCACAAACCTTAGAACAGGGGTGCCCACACTTTTTCAGCATGTGATCCACTTTTAAAAGTCAAAGTGATCAAAGCTCCGTTTACTCGACAACAACCTCTGGAGACGTTAGTGTTTTTTTTTTTTTTCAATGTTTATTGGGGATACTAAACAAAAAAAAAAATGAGCAGGTTTACATGAAAACGCTGTAGTTTACATGGCAGTCGGGTTGCCAGATAAGAAGTTATGAATTTTAATACTGTACTGTGGCTTTAAAATTGTAGTATTTTAACCTAAACTGTCATATGTGCTGAGTATAGATATTCTAAGATGAGGTGTGTTGTGTGTCTTGAACATCTGTACAGAAAAGGACGGGGTAAATAATATGTTTTGAATTTGTCTGGCAACCCTGATGCAGCATCTGCATCACAGTTACGTCCAAACTGGTAAATTCACTAACATCTCTTCGGACCCTGGATTTGATTAGTTTTGCTATGTTGAAAAAATAGTGAGCAGCACAAAAACACTACTCTTTCTTTATTTATTATAACTGTTAGTGCAGAGAAACTTTGGACTGCAGCCGCTTGGAGTGCACATGTGCAACTTTACACTTGAGGAGCATTTCATACCTCCTTCGGTTTCAGAGAAGACGAGGACTGTTGTTTTGTAAATGAACGGCCGAACCGCAGCAGAAAGGCCTCAGACTGGCTGCACGATGGACGTATTGGGCACACCTGCTTTACAGTCATGTTTGGCATGTGTATTTTGGTTCCATGGTCCTCCCACATCAGATGAACAACATGACGTTAGTACACGTAAAGCGTGAGGTCGGCCAAGTTGACACTGATTTTTCTTCATTATTTTAAATACCTGGCATCAGTCCCATCTGAGCATATTAAACTGAATAAAGAGGCGCGTTGTGGGCAGCACAGTGTTATTACACTTCATGCTACACCTTTTTGTCAATGTGTTTCCCTTAACCAAGGATGCTTTTTCACAGCAGGGGTGCTTTTTTCAGTACACCAGCAGACGTTTGGAGTTTTTTTTTTTTTTTCCCTCCAAAGCTTTATTTATTTAATTAGATGATTGGGAATTTTTTACTTTTATGAATATATATCACGTTATTCTTGGAAACCCAGGTAAAATTGTTCACTGGTCTGCTTCAAGCCCTCAGGCCAAAATAAGACACATTAGCTTTAGAAACTGGCCATCAGCTCAGCTAGCTTTGGCGTTGGCCATTAAATAACTTTAACTTGTCGACCTTTACATAAAGTGGTTTGGTGTAAAATTTAAGGAATAATAATTATGAACATCAGTTTTAGCTGAAATAAGGCTCACTTTCAGCATTTAATAGGCGTTTAGCAATTTTTTGTGACAAACTTACTACCGTAGTTATCACACAAGACAGTGACAGTGTTTTTACCAGTTTGTGTTTGAGTGTGTTGTTGTTTCGTGGTTAGTAAAATATGTTGTGAACTAAGTAATGATTGGATGAATGATCACCCTAATTCAAAAATACCAACACAAAATTGTCTCTAACTCTGTAACTTTTATTGATAATAAACTAAAACTTTATATGGTAGTGGCTGAGAGTCATCCTTAACACATACGTTAAGCACTAACTGTGCACCATAGACCTGCATGAGATTACGCATTACAGTAGTCCCTCATCTATCGGGGGGATCCGTACCCTGAAGACCCGTGATATGTAGAAAACCGCGACGTAGGAATAGTAGTACAAATATTAAGTAGTAGTTTAATTTTATATATAAGGTGTTTAAAACCCTGCCCATACTTTTGCAGTATTCCAAAAAATGTGTCTAAAACTCTCTAAAAGACACAGGAAGTCATGATTTCAGCTCCCTGCCTCTGCTGCTCTTTGCCACCTGCAAGCGCTCTTGGCCACGCCCACTTCTTTGCTCTGCAGCAGGAAGCTTATCCTGCAGCGTGGGCTGCACAAAGGTACAGCAGGTGCTAAATAATTAAAAATAATGTATTTAAAATAAAAATGCCATGCCGATCGTGCGGTTCATCCATCAATCAGCCAGTTGTGTGTCATGTCCAATCTTATTTTGAAAAACCGCCACAGAGCAAGTCTGCGATAAACGAACCGCGAAGTAGCGAGGGACTACTGTACGATGTTTACAAGGTTTGACGAAAACTAAATTAATTCCTTCTCATAATAATAGTCAAAACTGATTCATTTTGTTTGTTTTTTTCCATTCAACTTTTATTTATGCAGGTTAATCCCGTTGAGCCTCGAGGACTCATTTACAAGAGAGACCTGATTTCAACAAAGAGTTGACAACAGTGGACAACAACGACAACAATAGACAATCATAAAAGAGGCATACAGATTTTTTTTAAACAAAAAATATAAAAAAATATGGCCAAAAAAGTAGCAAAAAACAGCTAGATTATAAGGTGAATGTAGACAACTAAAAAAACTTTTCATAAATGCGTGAGTGATAGTGGGTGATGAACATTTCTTCCCAAAAACACTAAAAATCTAGATGTTTAGTGCCTAGTCATATGTTTTCCTTCCATCTTCACTATTTCCATGCAGTTAAAACAACATTGCAGACAACAAACTCCATCTGACGTGAGGTGAAGAGTTTCTGTCGTATAGTTGTCACATTTTGGAGCCAAGAAAACCCAAACATGGGTTTGACGTCACGAGGGTGACCCTCCTGACAAACCGCCCCCGGAGCCTCAGAAGGTGTTTTTTATTTGTTGCTCATTACTCGCTGCAAAACAACGGCACAGATTTATTTACTGGAGCTCCTTCAGTCTGCTACAGTCACAAAAACTCCTTCACTCCGCCGCACCTCTCTGCTCCAACCCACACATCAGACACAGACGAACGGTATTTACACAAGAGGGTTTCTCTTTTTTTTTTTAACGTTATTTTATTTCAGATATTATAAGACTTGACTTTTATTATCCGACATATTTAAGCCTCAATCAAACTGTCACGCTTCCCGAGTAATTTCAGCACTGATTTTAGTTGATTTTATCACTGATTTTTGTTATTTTATCATTGATTTTTGTTATTTTATCATTGATTTTTGTTATTTTATCATTGATTATACTTGATTTTATCACTTGTTTTGTATTTCAACATTGATTTTAGTTGCACCTTGTAGCACTTTGAGATTTTTGTCAATGAAAAGTGCGTTACAAATTAAATTCATTATTAGTATTATTATTATCAGCAGTTGCAGCAAAGTGAAACTTTGTGTTGGAGTGGATTTATCAGAAGAGCCGGGGGAGGTGTTGTTGGTGGCTGTGATTTAGTTTGCGAGCAGGATGATGAATTAACACGAGCTGCAACCTAAACAGTCTGTGAGTGCAGCCGCTCGGTTCAGGTGCCAGTTATTATCGGAGGCTGCTCTCTGAATGGGTCTGACTGATTACTGACGGCGACAGGTGACGGCTGGAATCCACTCAACGCTGCAGATTAAAAATTATCTTCAACCACAAAGTCAGAGTTGAACTATATGAATCATTTGGTGGGGCCTTTTTTTTTTTTTTTTTTTTTTTTTTTTTTTTTTTTTCCCCACAAATTGCATAGGTCTCGTCTAACAAACCCTTTTTTAATTAAATTTCAATTCATTTGATTTATATTGCACCAAGTCATAACAGAAGTCGTCTCAGGGCACTGAACAGAAGCATTCACATGCATAAAAAAACAACTACTAATAGTTCTCCATCTAAGGAATCCAGTAGATTCATGTGTTGAATCCACTTCATCAGTCTCCCATCCTGAACAAGCACAGTGGCAACAGTGGAAAGGAAAAACTCCCTTTTAATAGGAAGAAACCTCCAGCAGAACCAGGCTCAGGATGAGCAACCATCTGCTTCGTCCGCCTGGGTTTGAGAGGAACAGGAAGTAGAAACAAACGAGCACACAATGACAGGTTCAGATGTACTTTCTGAATTGAATTGAAATTCTGTTTGTCGGAGGATTGTTTTGTCATTTTAATGATTTCTGCTAACCCTTTTTTAAATCATGAACTATCTGTTTTTTTTTAAGTTTGTTTCATCATTTTGGGGGCTGCACCCTTGCAACAGACCACATGCACCATCCTCGCTGCAGCATCCTCCTCCCTCCCAACGTCATTTTTACCAACCTGAGGACTCTGGACTCACTGAACTATCAATACAGATGCATTTTCCCATCCAAGAGCCTGTCTCTGTTTCTTTGGAGCTCTTTTTTTAATTTTATTGTATTTATTTATTTTGTCCCCTGATTATTCTTGTCCGACTTCTTCCATGTATTTTTGAAGGCTGCTTAGCAACAGAACAACTTGTAGACACGCCACTGCCGCCACATGAACTTATATATATGTTTATATACTTATGCACTTACAAATTTTTGTGTTCACATTTTCCTCTTTTTAACAACATTGTGATCTTTACCAACCTCTGATGAATAAAAATAAATAGCATCCCCGTTTGTTACTTAACGATTATCTGTTTAGGGATTCCTCTTATTTCTGCTCATTTGTTCTCAACAGGGAATATTTAGTGGAAGGCAAAGACCTGTAAATGTGGCTGAAGACAGTAGACAAGCCAAAAAATGTTTGCTCTTAGTGACTTAACTATGATTAGAATCTAAAAAATATATTTAGGGTCAAGATTACAAATGAGGCATAAACATACGTTCACAACAAAGCAAAGCAAAATACTCTAAATCCTCTGAAGGAACGCAGTCTCTGTTTGAAATGTGCAAAACTGTCAAAAGTAACCCTAAAAATAAATAAATCAAATTAAGACATTAAAAAACTAATTAAAAATAGATGAGAGATGTTGCTATTGTATTATCGCCTTTCACAACCCACATAGAATGGTTCTGAGCAGCCCCTACCCGAGCATCCTGCCACTCAGGTAGAAAGAAAAGTGAGAGCAACGCAACCATTTCTTCAGTTGTTTAAAACCACCTGAGGTTTTGGTCATTTTAAGACTTTCAAACCTCAGCCGCCTGTCTGTGCTCCTGAAATGTTCTCATGTCCTATCAGTTTCATCGCAGACTTTAAATGGACTAAACTGCAAAGAAACGATTTGCCACCGCAGCGACCCACCCCTGCATGTTTTATATTCCTAAACTTAATCAGATAGACATCTTTAAACAAACTAATCAAAACTGAGCAACTTAACCAACTGCACTGATTTCTAAAGCCCCCAAAGCGTCTTTCAGGTCCGTGCCTCTTTTACTAAAGAGATCTGTAGTTGAATAAAAATAAATATTGAAATAACAAATTTTAAAACTCTTTAAATTACTGGTAGAACCAAAATGATATATTGGTAGGGCTGCTAATTTAAGCCTATATAGATGTTTGGGGACCTATTGGTATCAGTGATAATTGTCCCATAATGTGTTGATATAACAACTTCTTATTTTTGCCCCACAAATGCTGGGAAGGAGTTGGAATTGTACATGTATCCAGCAGAGGGTGCATGAAGACTATGTTCAAGTCATTGCCATTCACTTAAGTTTCACTTTCACATTCAGCACAAGCGAAGCAGGGAGCAATACTGTGTAGCATATTTTGCTGAACAGATCATGGTAAATTTATTTTAACTGATCTGTAAAACAAATCAAGAATAATACATTCTCTTCAATCCACCAATCTGCTTGTCATTAGCTACATGCCTCTCAAGTTAGCAAGCTAGCCTAGCTAAGCTATTACCTTGTGAAACTTTATCCAGAACAATAAATCTGTAGCAGTAAATATATATCGGTGTTAGTAGCGTTATCTTTGTCGTTCTCAATTAGATTTGTTTTTTGTCTGAAATCTTTACTTCCCTGCAAAGAAAAAATTTAATAAACGCTGCTGCAGTCAATACTAATTAGACTTTCAACATACGTGACTGTTTAAACAATGAACAGGGAAGGGTGTTTTTTTGTTTAATTTATATTTTTGTAACACACTTGATAACTTTATGGTGAATAGTAGAGGATAGAAAATTTGAACACGTGTAGGCCTGTCGTGATAAACAATAAATCAATTAATCGCATGATGAATGAAAATTATCGACCTCATTTTCATTTGCCGGCTTTATCGTTTCTTCGTTTCTCTCTCTTTCAACTGAAGACTGGTAAACTGGACATCATTACCTTCATGCAGACTCTTCCAATGGTACATTTTTATATTTAAATCACTTCTTGGTCTTCTGCCTTCATACATCTCCTCCTACATGTCTCTGCGTGAGTGCAGCTACAGCGTGCGCTCTCAGGACATTATTACCT
>JARVLU010000583.1:24374346-24388699 GCA_031762415.1 Simpsonichthys santanae | reverse complement strand
CCCCCCCCCCCCTTCCCCGTGAAGTCCGTCTGAAGGAAGCAGGGATTAGTAGGTTGTGAACTCGGCGGCTGGATGGACAGCCGGACGTGGCTGAGGTGATGTTGTGCGTGACCTGCGTTGCTATGGAGATGAGGAGGAAGGTGAACCGGAGCACTGAATGTGTGCCTGCAGCAGTCAGACTGTACACACCGAGCGACAGGGTGGATTCAAAACGACAGAGGAAAAGAAAAACTGAAAACAAACAAAAAAACAACAAAAAAAGACGTCAAACACGCCGCGTGCCAAAGCTGGGATCTGCTGCATTTTCACTACACTTTAAAAACAAAAGGGTTCTTCTTCTTCTCCTTGTAAATAGGATATATATGTTTGTTTCTTTTCCCTGTATTGAGACATTTGTAAAACTTGCGCAAAGATTTTGTTACATTTTGTAAAACGGGAGCAATTCGTCCCCCCAGATCCCTCCTAATTTCTCTTTATTTTATTTTGTAAACCCTCTCTCACTTCCTCTCTCGGCTCTTTTAACATTTGATTTGTATCTTTTTTGTTGATGGACTTTTTACGCAAACATGGTGCCAGCAGTGGTACGCATGTGTGAATTATTATTTTCCCTTTTTTATATATATATTTTTTCCTCTTTCTGCTGAACCACTACAAAAAAAAAAGACCAGTTGGCAATAATTCAGTCACTTCTTTTTCGTCTGACCGGCACTGGACTTCCGCCTGCCACCTCCCCGCTGAGAGGAGGAGGTGGGAGGAGGAGGTAAGGGGGGGGGGGGGGGACTTCGCTTCAAATTAAATCAGATTTTAAAGAAAAAAAAGAAACACAAAAAGCACCTTTAAAACCTTGTTTTTGTTCTTTTTTTATTGTGCTGAAGTGAAGTCAAGTGCTATTATTATTATTATTATTATTATATTATTATTAATATTATTGTAGCCACTCTGTCTGGAACCCTTTTTTGGAAAACATTGAAAAAAATGCAAAAGAAAAGGAAAAAAAAATGAATGAAACTTAAGCCAATCTGCACATTTTGTTCCAATGATGCTTGTATGACCAAGTGACTGTCGCGGATGTTTTTTTTTGTTTAAACTGAGAAGGAACAAACGTAAAAAAAAAAACAACTGTCAGACTGGTGGTAAATACAGGAGGATTCAATGGTTACAATCATGCAACACACAAACTTGACAGCAAAAACCCCACAATCCAGAATCACGCTGCCTGAATCGAACTCTATCGTCTTTTTTCTGCGTCCGTCTCCAACGCTCCGTTTATTTCTCCAACTTTTCACTCTTTTTGTACGTTCTCGTCTTTCTTCCTGCTCCTCTGTGTTTGTTTTCTATTTGTTTTTTGTTTTTTTTGCAACGGCTTCGGATGTTTTCAGCCCATTAAATGGTCCGTTATTAGTTGTTCTTATCCCCATACGCATCGTTCAGACTGTCCCTCCTACCTCACAGGTTTAAAGGTACGTTATTATCGCTGATGACATGCAGCGTCGCACGCTGGTAAAACAGGAAGTGGGTTTTTGTGGGGGGGTGTTGTCAGCTTACGTAACCCTTTTCCTAAACGTAACCTTACCCAGAGCACTGACCCTAAACTAACCCCCTTACTGGGCTTGTCACAATAACAAATTTTGCTGAGCGATTAATTGTCTCAGAAATTATTGCGATAAGCGATATATTGTTTATCGCAATAATTTCAAACTGTCTTAGATTGCCATCCGGTGGTCTAAAAAGGTACTACACACAAAAATCAACCAACATTTATTCTTAAATTTGACAATAATTACTAGTTACTGTCAAATTTAAGAAGAAATGTTGTTGGGTTTTTGTGTGTAGTACCTTTTTGACCACTGGATGGCAGTCTAAGACAGTTTGAACCAAAAGATGGATAGTGAGGGAGCGAGCAGCGTGTCTATGAAAAATGGGAGGGAGACCCCTCGACGTGACATGGGCCGTCTCGTTCCTGTTTTTCGGTTCTCAAAATGTTTTTTCCCCAAGGTCGGCCTGTTAGCTTAGCTCGTAGCTTAGCTGCTTTTAACGATCCAAAAACGCGATTTTGGACTATTAAAGTGGATTTTAAAGAGAAAGGGAGGGGTCAGTGAGGAGCACCGTAGTTGAACCTTTTGTCATCCGGTGTCTTCAGTAGAAAGAGACACACGAAGAAACAATAAATCCAATAAATGAAATTGAGGTCCATAATTTTCATTTATCATGCAGTTAATTGATTTATTGTTTATTGCAACAGGCCTACTCCTTACTCTTGTGCCTAAACCTAACCCCCAGACCATTTACTCTGAACCTAACCACGTGATCCTGTTATCAGCGCTAACAACGTACTTTTAAACCCACTAGGATGGGCAGTCTGAACGCTACGTATGGAGATGATAACTAATAACGGCCATTTAATGGCTGATAACATTCGAAGTGGGTGCTTTTTTTTTTTTTGTCATCTTGCACACAGTCATATATGCCTGTCATAAACGAACAAAAAACGAGTTAAAAAATAAAAATGAATAGCCTTTTATTCGATACATACATGGCTCTGTAGGCTTAGTTGAAACTAGTTCCATTCCAACATCAGAGCATAATAGTAAAAATCAAAGTATGAGCTTCTTTATGTATTGCTTCTGCCGCTGTAGTGTTCTGGTCAGATTTAAAGATAAAAAGACTACATATATCTGAAATACTGTATTTACAAACGCAAACCAGGGCTGGCCTCAACAGAACAAAGGGTGGGGTGGGGGGTTTAACTCCGTCCGCTGGGCGATTGCTCAGTAGCAGTCTGGAGGTTTCGTTCAAAGCTTTGGCTGCTGCTGCAAGTCGGAAAAAAAAAAGTGCTTTTTTTATTGCTTGAAGTCTTTGTAGTTTTTTGTAAATCTTCAGCATCATCTGAGCTCTCCTCTGAGCTGTTGCACGTCAACGTGCACGCCGCAATGCAGAGAGAGCGAGAGAAACGTCCCAGTTGATGCACCGCCTTAGAAAGCTATCCAAGAGAGTTTTATTTTTGCAAATGCAAAGTTTTAATTGCATATTTTTCTGATGAATGATTGAATGTATTTGCTTTGAGGAGTTGCGGGAAAGTGGCGCGGTTTACTGTCTGAATGTGAGGAAAAGGAAAGAGTCGAGCGCATCGGAGTATCCAAGTGGGAAACGGATAAGTCCTCTCTGATGACAAGAAATAAATTATCTTTGGCTTGATGCTCCTGGAAAATGTTCAATTTTGCAAGTTGTTACATGTAAATTTGAACATTAAAAAAAAAAAAAAAAAAGCTTTAGTCTTTAGAACTCAAAAATCTTTTTTTGGCTTTAAATGATCACCAGAAGTGTGATTCTGACATTTATGAGCTAATTGAAACTTTTAACAATCTTGTAACCAATAGTTTAAAAGCAGAGGTTTAGCATCATGTCTGCAACAAAAATGTTAATATCTCAACGTAACCATGTGACTTAAACACTCAAATTCTTTCCTTTTCCAATTGAAGTTGGGTCTTTGTTCATTCTGTAACTTGTATCTGCACCTGGCTTCCTTAAAAAGTTTTACACAATTTATTTTTACATCAATAACCACTCGTTTTGTTTTTATTTGTCTTTATAACCTAAAGTTTCTGCCTTTTTCCCCCAATAAATGAGGAAAATGACCATTACCAATTGCAATATTTTCAACAAGTGCATCTTTAAATCTACCAATAAATTAAAGCCCTTTAAATATTGATGTAACTTGTAGCAATTGGGCTCTTGAAATGACCCCTAGTTATAAATATGGAGAGTCATTTGTGCCAAAAGTTGCAGCACTTTGTGGACAAAATCTTTGTATCAAAGCAGATTGTTCATCTGATTTATCCCTCCGTGGATCTTTTTGTACAAGTCAAAATCAAAGTCATTGAGACAATCAAAACTTGCACAAAAGTATTTTCTCAGAAATGTGGACGGGTTACCACAGCCTATTTCATTTTCTTGTTTTGTTTTGCAAATGAACCACAAGTACTTTGTTCATATCATCATGAGCCCCCATCAAATAAATAAAATCAAATAATTCAGCTCATCGTTTAAAGATGTGTACGTGAAAAATGGTGAAAAACGATCACATTAAATCTGATGTCTGCATTCAAGAGGACAACTTGGGATTTCTTTTTTACGGGAGCCAGGTGCATTAAATGTGTGTTTTAACGGGGAGTTGAGGCCAGCCCTGCTTCATAACAGAATCTGCTTCTTCTACTACTGCAACTATCAAACAACCAACCCTGGGCCCAGAAACGAGCTGAACAGTCTCCACTTCTCCATACGAGGTGTGTGAAACGTTTTTGCATACCATACCAGCAATTTTGCACTGAAAACCCAAATTATAGAGCACCAGCTTGTTTAATTATTTTTCCCCCAACACTTTTGTTAATCAGCTTACAACCCAAAAGGAGGTGGAATGGACTCAGTTTGGGTTGAACGTGTATTTGTAAAAATAATAGCCATGAGTATTAGTTTGGGGAGTGTTCGAGCACTGTTTCTGTCGCCCAGGTCTGCAAAACAACATGTTGATGTCTGCTGTATTTCAATAAAACACAGCCTTTTTCAAAGGGTACACGTTGGACTCTTTACTGTGTGGTTTTATTTTCATGCACCTAAACAGTTCACGAGTATCATGGATGGTAGCACTTACTTTTGTACCCAGGTGTTATGAAGACCACTGTTATGAAGTGAAGAGCGTCTGGTTTAGGAACTGCATGGTCTCTGCTGTTTGCAGATGATGTGCTCCTGTTTTCTTCAATCCATGACCTTAAACGTGCACTGAGCCGAGCGTGAAGTCTCCTTTAGGTCTGCGGTTCTCATGAGTCTTTGTCTCAGGCTAAAGAGTTTAGGTATCTGAGAGGCTTGTGATGGTAGGATGGAACTGGAGATGGATGGACAACTTGTGACCTCATTGCACTGTAGGTGTTACTCCAGTCTTAGTGAAGGAGCTGAGTTGAAAGGTAAACTTCATTCACTGGCCCCCTCATCTGTTTTAATGAATGGATCATGATGCAAAGATGCATACGAAGATGTTAGTACCCTACAACACTTAACTGATGTGACTGGAGCCAAAAAACTCCAGTTTTGTCTCATCAGTCCCAGAAACTTTGCAGCATGTCAACGTGCATCTTAGTCTGGCTCTTTGAGTTTTTCTGTCAACAATAGTTTCTCATTGGGTTGGCTTCCATGATGCCCATAATGAATGAAAATGGGAAAGCTGGTGTGATCTGAAAATTACATGTCGGTACCTTGACCTCGAAGTTCAGCTTGAATGGTTTTTGATGGTTTCCTTGGTTCTTTTTCTACCATCTAAACCATTTTGGTGCGGCTTTTCCTACCATTCTAGAGGTTTCTGGTCACGCCCCACTAGAAGGAGACCTCAAGACTAACTCTGGAAAGATTTCAACCTCAGGCAAAATTCATAGAATCACCACTCTTGGCGGATGTATTTATTTGTTTATATTGTATATGTTTTTAAATCACTTAAATGCCCCAAAATCTTTTCCAAAATGCATTCCTTTTAAGGAGCCATTGAAAAGAAAAAATACATGATTGCAGTTAGTCACAGTTGCTTTTTGATTATTTTTGATCAAGTAGAGAGAAAATAATAATGAATCACTCAATTCTGAGGGAAAAATAATGGACCCATTAGTACTTTGTTGTAATAATTTAAACTCTGAGACATGGACCTAACTAATGACAAACATTATGCGTTATCATTCTGTCTCATTGCTGTTGCCAGATCAGCTTTGCAGATCAGAGCCATGTCATAGACCATGTTCTTCATTTACCACCAAAGATTTTCATTTGGAACATTTGCCAAATCAATGACAATATGGGTTTTCCTGAAGCCAAGTTTTTATGTCATTTGCCCACGTTGAAGCGTCACCAAACGTTTTAACTGATGGAATAAATAAAGTGTCCAAAGTTACAATGTGGACTTTGGCATTTATCCATCCTACTGTCCATGATCTGAAACTTGTTCCTGAATCCAGTTGTGTGGTCAGGGAGGCCCAGACATCTCTTCCAGCTCTTCCTAGATGATTCCAAGGTGTCCCCGAACACAGCCTCATCTTTTGATGTGCCCAAAATATTAAACATTTGAACAATGTGTAGCTCTTTTTACCTCGAGTTAAGCTCCTTTCTGGTTAGCAACTGGGAATGATCACAGGTTCAGCTCTGTTTAGGTCTTCACACTCGTTACCATGAAGATGTTTTGTCTCTGTACTATTTAAATACAGTAGGTCCTCGATAATCACGGTGATTACGTTCCAGACACCACTGTGATAGATGAAACGCCACGAAGTAGGAACGCTATATTTATTTTAGTATTATTAATATTTTATAAACCCTTCCACACGCTTGCAGTGTTATTAACAATGTTATAAACTCCTTAAATCTACATAATTTCAACATATATACAGTACAGTAATCCCTCGTTTATCGCAGGGGATCCGTACACTGAAGACCCACGATAAGTGAAAAACCGCGAAGTAGGAATGTTAGTAAGTAGTAGTTTATATTAATACTGTATTTATATATATATATATATATATATATAAAGGCATTTTAAACACTTCCAACACTCTTGCAATATTCTAAACAATGTCTCTAAACACTAAAAGAGCACAGCATGTCATGATTTCAGCTCCCTGTCTCCTCTGCTGTCAGCCACCTGCAAGCGATCTTGGCCACGCCCACTTCTCAGCTCTGCAGGAGAACAGCTGATCAGCTGCAGCAGGAAGTTTATCCTGCAGTGTGGGCTGCACAGAGTTGCAGCAGGTGCTAAATAATTTAAAATAATTAATGCCGATCGTGCGGCTCAATCAGCCAATTGTGTTTCATAATCGATTTTATTTTGGAAAAAAATAAAATGCGATAGAGCGAGTCCTTGATAAACAAACCGCGAAGTAGCGAGGGACTACTGTACCGCTAAATGTAAATGGGTACTTACCAGCTCTGCAAACCAGCAGCTCGGTTCCAGGCGGTTCTGCAGACCTTCCCTGCAGCGACGAAGCCCACCGCCCCGTCCAGGTTCATGTGCACGTGGATAATTGAGCTTAAGGATTATTTGTGACTTTCCTGCCAGTTCTGTGAGCTTAATAGATCGTTACTTCTGAGTTTGAGCTGCAAAACTTTCCCTCCATTTCTGCAGAAATCAGCGGCCGGAAGCACTGTTGGCTTCTGGGTAGTGTAGTTTGACTGGCGTTACATCGTTTTTGTAAAAAAAAAAAAAAAATGGCAACGCCTGTCCGAAATACCAGCATTATTATGGAATGAAGGCTTGTGGTGCTAATATTTTGTGTCGAGTGTTTACAGATTTACGAGCGCATCTTATTGAGCACCACCAGACTCCACTTCTGTGTAAAATGAACAAACTGCATTTAAGTAAGTTCAAAAAGGCTCCAAAACTTAACAAAAGTCACAGTTCAAACTGTCGTCCTCAGTGAGTGCCGCGGGTCTCGTCTCATTAACCTACTTCAGTTTTGAAAACGAAGAGATTGTGGTGATTTAACTAAAGAAAGGAAAATGTTTTTTTTTTTTCTTTAAAGACAAATCTGTGCAGCTGTGAGTGTTTGCCGCCTGTTGCAGCTGTTGGGAACCAGGAAAAGCATCTCTTGCCTTTTTAGCATTTCCATCCTGCTCATTTTGGATGTTCTTCACGTTGCCGAGCCCATCCCAGGCAAGCTGTAATATCTGCTCTGTATTCTCAGCGGATCTCACGGGGCTGGTGTTAATTTAAGTTGAGCTCTGCCTTTGGAATTACAATGAGAATAAAGGGGGCTGTAAAAAAAAAATTAAAAATGAATTAGAATAAAGGTGAGGAATCACACTTTGGCCCGATAGCAGCGCAGGGCAGATTGTAAGCAGCCGTGCCCTCAGAGTGTGTGTGTTTGGCGTTATGTGTAGTGTGTGTGTGTCTAAATATTCAGACGGCGTGTTTGAATTGGGGTGTGTGTCTCAGCCGATAAATCAACCTGTGAAAGATGAACGGTTCTTCTGAAAACACCTTTTGTGTCGGTTGCTGCGTTTGGGCCCCGTGGGAAATCAAGTAAATGTGAGTTCTGCACTTGAAACATTTTTTTTTTTTTTTTTACCTCGCAGCATTAAATACAGCTTTAAATTCACATCTTGATCACATTTGCATCGCCTCGTGCACGGACACTGCTGTTGTCATGAACTCCATGCATTGTGAATTTGACAAAGTGTGGAAACGTTGTGGTTGGTCACAAATGTGCAGAGTATGAAAAATGAGATATTGGACAGTAGATTCTTAGGACTTAGGACTAAATAAAAACAGTAAACACGTTTAAGTCAAAACTTTAATTTTAAAACATTTAATCAGATTAATCACACTTTGGGACTGTGATGTGCTTAACTTTGTAAGCATAAAATGTAAATATGCACGTTTTCATAAAATGTTGAAAACATTTTATTGTCTCAAACCAAACAGTTTTCCAGGTTTTCCTACTCAGCGAGGTTTACAGAAGTCATTTTGTTTCAAACATTAATTTATAAATGTTAACTCAAATGTCTCATTAAGTGTCATGTACGTGATCAAAACATTTAACCCTTCTTCTTTTGATTTTATTTTCGGTTGGCAAACTAATTGAAGTGTATCACTAGACTGGACGGTGGATCTGGAGAATAACCAGATAACCCTCCACAGGGAATCACGTCGAGACGCCGTGACGGACGTCAGAAGTGAAGGACGGCTGCGGTTGAACGGAGCAACCGCGATTGTTTTCCTAGCTTGTTTTTGCCATGGCTTCCTGTTCGACTACGTTTTCTAGTCGAGCTAAGTTTTCTGTGTAAGTAAGTAAAAAAGCCATATTCACTGTTAGTTTTTTGTTTGTTTTAAGTCGAAAACTGCGTAAAAGGTGTTAAAAGTCTCCAACAATTCTCAGTCGGGTCTGCTGCCTGGTGGGGAAACAGTTTATTGGAACTCCTCTGACTGACGAGGCCCTTCGAAAAGAGGGCAAAAGATTTCTATAAAAAAGAAACTGTCCAGATGACCCGACTGAGAATTATTAGATACCTGGATGATTGAGCATGAACTTTGTTGGTGTTAGTCTCTTTTCTTCGAGAGCTAAGTAGCGAAGCTAGCCGGCCGTATAGTTAGCGTGTAGCTTCTCATCACAATGCATCACATCGCAGTGGCGTACTCTACATTTTTGTAGTGGGTGTAATGTGCTTCGAAATGTTATGTGCAACAAATATCACGTCCATTTGAGCTTATTATACTACCTTGAAATATTCGTACAAATTCATCCTGCTTGCACCGTTAAAATTCTACCATGTTCTTGTTTAGTGTTTTCTCTTTAAGACCTTGTAAATATTATATTTACTTTTTCACTTTTTGATACTTTATTTTTGTTCCCTAATTGCATTTCCTTGTTTCTTGTTTGTTTGTGCTTTTTTTTTTTGTTTTGTTTTTTTTAGCGAGTCAAATCGGTTCTTCTCATCCTAAGCATTTCATTGTAGCTAACGGTACTTTTAACTTTGCGTTAACCTTGTGTTAACCATGAGTTAACTTTGCATATGACAAATAAACACAACTTGAACTATTAAACACTTTGTACAAAATCAGTTTAGTCCTGTCCATTCACTGAGCACTACTGTTTGCTAACACTTAGCATGATAAAAACGGCTGCAAGTCGTGGGACTAGCTTACTTACCGCCTTTGTTTGACGTCGTACGACCGTAAACGTCCGTGAAAAATCATCAACGCCAAATATTATTGCTTGGTATGCGATGAAATATGCAGTGTAAAGCTTAAGTTAAGGAGGTTGCTTGTAGCTTCTTTACACATCAGCGCCGAAACTCCAGAAGACGCTGATTGGCTGGAATGAAAGTTCGCCTGTGATTTCATTGCTTGAATTTTTTTTTTTTAACCTTCGTAAACTTCCGTTGTCGCTACACAAATCACGTGATGTAGGTCTGTTTTAACCCGGGGTGAGGGGGGGGGGGGGTGTCTTTCCTCTACTGTGCACGCAAACTCCTGCACTGCATACAAGCTATTTACATGGACTTAAGTAATAGGATTAAACGCCTATTCGGATTATTTTCTGTTCATTCAGCGCAATCCAAAAGTTTATAATCGGAACGAAACGGGTGGTTTATGCCGATTCATAACCCGAACGCTGTCCATGTAAACACTTAATCTGTTAATTTTTTTTTCCGATTGTGAAAAACTGACCTGACTACGCATGTGCCACCCATTTCATTTCCGCCTGGCTAATGCTAATAATATTAGCATGTCCGGGAAGCAACGCTGGTCGGTGATGCACAACATTTCTACTAGAAACTTTGAAAGAGCTCAAAATGACCTGTATCACCTGCAGCTTTGTGCAGTAACGTCTCCACCGTCTTTAAAACCTGCCACAGGTCCAATTTGGGCGCTCGGGTTTGTTTACGTTCATCCCGGAAGTAAAACCGGAAGTAGAACTACTTCTTCTGTGGTTTTTTTTTTTAAGGAGACTTCACCACTCTGTGCATGTCAGTACTTCTGTTCAGAACAAAGCCCTCTGCATGTAAATGCTCGTCGTGAACGGACTGTGCCTGTGTAAACAATAGATTTGACTTATTTAATCTGAAAACATTTCAATCCGCTCTAGAAATTTGTGCATGTAAACATAGCTACCGACAGATTGTAGAGAGCGCTGCACTTGGGCTGACAGCTCATTATAAAAGTTTATTATAAAGCAGGAGATAACCAGATATTTTGCTTGGTCATTTGCCCATTTAACTGCACAGCATAGCGGGAACACCACGTATCATTGGGCATGTTTTATTGGTTATGTGGAAAAAAATAGACATTTAGGCTTAAATTTTAAACAATAAAAGTTAATAACGTTGTTTAATCCATTTTTATTTGTAATGATAAGTGTGAAGGAGGTCATGACAGTCACTGCTCAGGTCTTTAAATATTTATACAAAGGGGATTTCAGATCGTCTTTCCATCCAGGTTGTGTTCATATAAGTTTCACCAGTTGGACACGTTTTAATTGTCATCAGAGGACGAAGCGTTCTTGTGTCTACATTTGTATGTAAACTGTATGTGAAGCTCCAGCGAGACTTCTCCAGCAGCCAGCTCCAGTTGTACTCTGCAGCTCCCAGGTGTGAACCAGTGGAAGTGTGTGAATGTAAATCAGGGTGTTGTTGAGAAACCGAACACGTGCTCAGATAAGCTTCTCCTCATGTATAAAAGCCTAAGGACAAAAAAAAAAAAAGGGGGTGAGAAGTCCCAGAAGAAATCTACAGTTTTACCAACTTAACTCTGGGGGTTTGCAGCAGCTCCTGCATCTCCTGAAATGTTAAACACAAACTCCGAGATGGATCTGCAGTCAATATTTCCATCTGCAGCTGAAGTCAGAAGAGTCGTCTCTGGTCAGGTTGGCAAACAGACGGTGACTCGCTGCTGCTGCTGTATGGAGTAAATACCGTTAGGTAATAAGTCTCCTGTAATTGGCCACAAATGCATGTCAGATGTGCGCTGCACTTCAGCAGGAGGCAATTCTCAGAAACGCTTGTGCAGTTTATCATTATGTAATTTTAAAATGCTGGAATTTAAAGGCTTTTTTTTTTCAAGCAGCTTTAAATTGTTGCATCATTTCAGGAGTGTTTGAGCTTTGTCTACCTATAATTTAAAATCCTAATGCGTATTATTGTCACAAAGGCTCTGGGGTTCGTGGCAAAAGCAAACTGAGTTGCTGTGAAATGTGCTGGAGGGATGGTTTGTTCTTAGCTGAAGCAGAACTTCGCTCTGAAAAGTAAACCTAGTTATATCATACTGTGGCTTTTAAGTAGTTTTTTTTTTTTTTTAACTTGACCTAAGGGTGAGTTTATTCACAATAAATAGTAAACATATCAAATGTAGAAAGTAAGAAATTGGGCTTGAAGGCAGCACATCTCATACTCAGCTCACTGTGTCATCCACAAAGATGCTCAAAGCTCCATCGTGCAAAGAAGAAGCCGTACATGAACACATCTTTAGCCAAGGCTCATTTAAAATGAACCGAGGCCGAGTGGAGAACTCTTCTGTGGTCAGACAAATCATTTCTTTTTAAACCACGAGCACTTTGTCACAGAGGTCACAAAGGTGCAGGACTTCAAGAGCTTGGAGTCCACTGATGGAGTGGATGGAGAAAATGTTCAGAAAAGGTGATTTGTGACAAAAGGGTGTCAGAAAAGGTCAAAGGAAAAGTTTACACGTGGTTAGACCAGCCATGTTGTATGGTCTGGAGATGGAGACATGGACAAAAAGACAGGAGACAGAACTGGAGATGTTGTGGTTCTCCTTAGAAGTAACAAGGATGGATGAGATCAGAGGTGCAGCACAACTGGGAGAAGAACATGCAAACACTGGGCTTGAACCCAGTACCTTCTTGCTGCGAGGCAGCGGTGCTAACCACTGAGCCATCGTGCTCATCCTGGTGAAATCTGTCCGTGCATGACAAAAGCTTGTTAAAAAATCTTCACCTGCTGAGGAAACCTTTAAGAGCACAAGTGAAGGAGATAACTTCTCCAACACAGTCCAGGGTTCACCGTTTCGTAATGAATCAAATCAGATCTGCTAATATTTTATGTTTTATTTACGTTTCACGCAGGATCGTAGCGTTCTCAGAATCGGGGCGTGTATAAAAACCAGTCCAACTCGGCTGCACGTTGAGTCCAGCGTTCAGGGACGTGGCGAGCGCACGTTAAAGTAGGAGCACCAACAGTGAAAAGTCATTTTCACACATGAACAGAGTAAAAGTCATGTGCAGACACTTTTGTGCCATGTGCACTTCACAGCAGGACATCGTGCGCCGCGGATCACCACTGGACATGCGAGGCGGGCGACATTTGGGTCGAGGAGATGATGCAAAGCGTATGCAAGAACGGAGGACGATGCACCTCTATGGCTGTTTTGAATTCACAGTGACAGACGTTAGAAAAAGCAGCAGCTCTCACCAGGACGCGCCTCTGCAGGAGAGGGAAATTTATGGCTAAATTATCAAAAGCTGCAATCTGAAGATATTATTTTGGAGCTGGAGGAAGAATATTTGCGAGGAGTTTGGAACAAATGAGGCAGATATTTGCATTTCCACATGCGGCCCATTCTGAGGATGGCTGGAACATTTCATGCACCACGTGTTTAAAAAAAACGACGTCAGGCAGGTGTTGAAATGTTCTTCTCATATGAAGAAATGGATTTTTCCTTATCAAACTAAATATTTACGCTCGTGCAGAATAATGATCTGATCCACGATAAGAATGTTACAATGGTCACATGTCTGTTACCTGGAAAGACCCACTGGATTCTGTTTTTATGTTATTTCTTGACTCAGTTCGGAGCCAGTTCTTTGAAAAATAAAATGAAACGCAGCTTTGGAGACTTGGACGAGATGTTTTTCTCATGAGCAAGAACAAAAAGCATCGCATTCACCTGTGACCTCTGATTCAACTCAATTCAGTTGATTTCTGTAGCACCAGGTCACATCAGAAGTTATGTCAGGGCACTGAACAGAAACATTTATTTATAAAAAAAAGTGAGCTAATAACTCTCATCTTGAGCAAGCATGAAGGCGATGGTGGAAAGGAAAAACTCCTTTTCCCATGCTGCCTGAATGGATATAGATTGTAGATAGTAAATAGATAAGGCACGGTTGTTGATTTCTTTTTTTTTTTTCAGGCAGACTTTTCTCATCAGCCTTGATCAAAGAGGAGGAAACCAGGAGTCTGACGGAGGAAGAAGATCCAGGAAGATGAGTATCCGGTGAAACGTGTTGGTTTGTGGTAGATGAATCCAGACTGGTTTGTTGAGCCGAGTTGGGTGTGCCGGATTGGTGGACCAGGTGCAGCCGGGGAGCCAGGACGGAATCAAGCAAGCAGGACGGGCAGGAACAGAACCAGGTTAGTCAAAACAAAGTCGCTTTAGGTTTACAGGCCGTTGCAGAATTACCTGCGCAATTAATGCTCCAGCGTAGGCTGAACATCTGGCCAAGGCTTAAATAGTGCAGGAGGTGCAGGCCTGAGACTAGACACAGGTGTGGCTGATCAGGTGGTTACAGGAGGCACAACTGGAAATCCCACAATTATTTTTATGTACGTTTTTATAAGTAAATGAGAAAATGTTTCATAATTTTCCATGGACCGAACCATATCTCTTGAAACTTTAGGTCACGTGTTCATGCTGGAAAAACATTTTCAGTCAGAGATTCTTTATTGTCATTTGCACATGTGGTGGAACGAAATTACCATATGTACACAGGGTCCCAGTTACAGCCAACAATAAAATGTAAAAGAAAAACAGTAATAACATCTAAGATATTTAAAAAAAAAACAAAAAAAAAAAAACGTTCAATACAAA
>JARVLU010000583.1:24355570-24374007 GCA_031762415.1 Simpsonichthys santanae | reverse complement strand
TGAGGTGTTAAAGATGTCGACCAGCACATCGCAGAGCTGATCAGCACATTCTTTCAACACTTGCCTGGGGATGTTGTCTGGGTCAGTTGCTTTGTGAGGGTTGATCCTCCTGAAAGTTCTCCTTACTTCTGCTGAGGTCACGCTGAGAAGCTCTTCATCAGATGATCCAGGCTGGTATCGATTCCTTTTTTTTAAACTGAACTCGTCATTTTAATCTGTTTCTTTGTATGTACTTGGGTTATTTTTGCCCAATGATAACATGTTTGATAATTTGAAATGTTTAAATGTAATTTTTTTCTTCCATTTAAAGGCATCATGCAACATATTTCTCTCATTCACTTGGCTGAAAAGCTTTTGTGCGTACATCAGGAAAAATACAGCAGTGTTCTTTGCCTTTACATGTTTTCCTGCTATTCAGCCACTGACTATCAGAGTTTGTTCAAAATGACGAAACACAAGAACATAGATATTGTTTACTGAAGCAAATAATCAGGAGAAACAAAGTGAGATGAAAGAACTTTAGTTGTGCAGAAAAGAATTAAACCAAACTTCATGTGGGACTTTTAAAATCATTTACAATTGTTCCTCTTTGCATGTCTTTTTATCAATCCTAATCCTTTTCTTTTCTGGGTTAGTCAACCACAGATATTTAATAAAAACCTGCACGGAAGTGTTGAGGAAGTTTTAATGGCTTGCTGCTTGTCCACAGCGAGTCCATTCCACGATCAGTCGAGACACTGGGCCTCGCCAGAAAAACGAGCCATCCTTCTCCACTTCATTATTTTTCAGCCTTCGTGCGCAGCAGGTTTGTGACCCGCAGCCGCCCGGCTCCCATTCAGCGTTCCAGCTCACAGAGAGCGCCGCAGTATAACTGCAGCTCCACACTGGGAGGCTCCCATTAAAACTGCATCTTAAAACGCAGAGCTGATCCACTGAAGCAGATACTAATGCTCAAAGAGAAATCCCTGCTCTGAGTTTGACCCGTCATAAATATTCAGGTGGATGTATTACCTCAGAGCAGAAGCTCAGTGATTTCTCAGATTTTACCCTGCAAACCCCTCAAACAGCTGGTTTTATGACCCCTTTGAGCCTAAAACCGTTTAAACTTTTACTGCTGCGAGGTGGCTCTGACCAATTTAGAAGATTAAAATCTGTCAAATCAAATTCATGATTTGAGCAGAAATGATAAGTCAATCCAGCAACTATTTTCAACAAGGTTTTAAAATGGAGGGTTTGGTTGTTGTGAAGGAGATGCTCTCTGACCGATCAATGACCTGAGCTCTGCTGACGTTTCTTAGAGCTTTGGTAGGAACTGAGCTGGAAGTGGGTGGAATAACCTCAACAGCAACAAAAAGAACACTGTGTTGACTCGAGTAGGACCACGTCAAGCCCATGGCAAAAGGTCAGATGTGTAGAGCCCAGAGAACGTTTTGGGGATGTGGCCAAGTAGATGAAAAAAGAAGCTCAAAACTCCAACTGGAAGTTAAGTTTTATTTTTCTCCCCAGAATGGCAGAAAAAACATACAAAGTATTCAAAAGCACAAATTTAAGAAAGAATCTCTAAGTTAATCAATGCAAATATATTTCAAAATATGGCCGGGACAAGGCCCCTGGTTCTCAAAGACTTCCTGCGTTAAATCTCCAAACGGCATCCCTGCAGGATCTTTACTCCACCGGAAGCTTCTCCTCTGAGACCAACCAGCATTAATTGATATTCAACTCATAACCTCAATGTTTGTTCAGTTATAGACACATGTAAACAACATATGAACAATTTTAGCACTAAATACTTTGGTTGGCTCCAGAAAGGTTGTTTATCTAATAAATAGTACAACAAATACAAACACCCCTAGGGAGTGTCGTACAAATGGTAGAACTCAAGTCTGCTCTGTAAAAGCATGTGAACACATCTGCTTTGAATAACTGTTAAAGTGCTGCATTGCGAAGAAGGAGAACAAACATTCAGTCATCACATCTGTTAAATATGTTTAAATTGAATTGCATAGCTGTGTCAAAAAAAGCAATGTTTACATACAAAACATAGCATTTTAAAACTGGTTTAGCTATTAGCCAGAATCAGAATAAGTTTTATTATCACTGCACCGAAGTACAGTGAGATTATGTTCGCACAGTCGAGCGTGGCCCCTTCTAATTTTAGCTAGAAAAGGGGAAAAGGCCATGACAAAAGGATAGTGGTATTACAAAAATATATATCTTCACACCTTGTCCTTATCAGGACATGATTTAAGACATCAAAAAACTCAGGTTGACCATGAGATTTGTCTATGAAGCACTTCCAGATAGCACCATAGTCCTGTTAAGATGTTGGTGTCAGCCAGTACAGCTCTGATAAGCATTCACAGAAGTTCTCTTGTGGTGGTGGTAGTAATGGGGGTGTTGCAATAGGCAATGCCAGGAGAATTTTGATAAATCAGAACAGGAAGTCAGATTCAGATAATTATTTATTATTATTAGCAAATCCCATTGAGATCACAAATCTCTTTTGCAAGGGAGGCCTGGGCCTGAAGGCAGCCTACATGCATGCTTTTGCTCTGTGGGAGAAAACCGGAGTACCCGGAGAAAACCCACGCAAGCACGAGAATAACATGCAAACTCCACACAGAAAGACCCCAGGTCCAACCAGGGATTGAACCCAGGATGATTGCTGTGAGGCAACAGTGCTAACCACTGCACCGTTGGGCTGCCTGAATAGATATAGATTATAGATAATAGATAAGCCACAGTTGTTGATTTTTTTTTTTTTTTTCAGGCAGACTTTTCTCATCAGCCTTAAATTCTTTCGATCCAAAACGGCCAGATTTGTGGGCATTCCACGGGTCCGTGCTTATTTACACCCTCCAAGGTCGTCCCCAACATGCTGGCAAGTTCCAGAAGCCGCAAATGACCCATGATTCTTACAAAATTGCTTCCATCTTACAGTTTAGCTCGTAACTCTGCTGATTATGAGTGCTCGCAGCATGAACCAAACCTTCACACAAGCTCGGCTGCTTTGCCATGGCCAAAACTGCTGCCACTGTCATCTTTAATAGCCAATAACATGATTATCAGCCTGTGCCAAAAAGCAGAAACCATGTTATCATGATTCCAATGATATAAACATCTTTGGCGTCCTCCTGAGACAATACAGAAAGGCACATCAATTTCCAAAACCCCCACAGATCCATGATGTACCCTGCTGTGTGCGTCTCAGCAGGGCATGAGGGTTCTCCAGGACCTTGTTGCTTGGTTGAAAAAATTGTATTGATTGCATTGAAAGTCCAGCTGACCAGATCCATGACAGCATCCTAATGTTAAATATTGATAATGACATAGTTGCTAGCAAATAAAAGTTTACAGAACAGTTGTGAGACCAGCGACAAAAAGACTGGAGAAAGAACCAGAAGTAGCAGAAGTGAAGATGTTGAAGTTCCCCTTAGGAGCGACAAGGATGAATAGGATTATAAATGAAGTCATCAGAGGTACAGCAGAGGTTGAACAACTGGGAGATTAACTTGGAGAGGCCAGATGAGATGCTTTGGACATGTCCAGAGGAGGGACAGTGGGTATATTGGTAGAAGGATGTTAGAAATGTGGCTGCCAGGAAAAAGACAGAGGAGCTATATGGGTGCATTTATAGAGGATATGAAGGTAGTTGGAGTGTGGACAGAGGATGCAGAGGACACAGTGAGATGGAGGAAGACTCGTTGTTGTGACCCCTGAAGAGAGAAAAGCCAAAAGAATAAGACGTAGTTGCTAAAATGGCATAACACAGTTAAAGTCACACAATTCCACAAACTGGCTATAGACAGTTTAATAGACTTGTATAGGCTTATGGTTGTGTAACTGTATGCCAACTATTTATATTATAGCATGAGTTTACACCTTGATGTGGGTCAAGTTCAGCTGCTACCACGCCGAACTTCAGCTAAATAGCCTGTTTTCAAACATGGCTGTGTTGTAGCCATGTCTATACTGACTAAGGTCTGTTAGCAGCCTTATGGAGCTGAGCAGTGTGATTTGTTTCCAACCTCCAACAGTGGGATTAGTATATTCAACTGCCTTGTTTTATAGAAAACTGCAACAGAAAACCTTTGTAAAACCTTAAAAATATAACATTGTTTGAAACAATGAATGTATTATCTCAAGTGAAGTTTTTAAATTCCTCCTTTAAATCTTGAAACAGGTGATTTTTAAATGTTTAATCAGACGTGCAGCCTACATAATTTCCAGTTTTATCGCTTTGTTTAAAACAGATGTCTGAATTATCATTAAAATATTTCTATAAACCAGTCGTCTCTGTCCATGCTTTAATTAGTCCACTGCAACCACGTTTCCATCTGTTTAAGTGTTAATGATGGTTTGCTTTGCTTTTCTGTAGGTGCATATCTCATTCTGCTGATTCCCTGCGGAGGGTAAGCCCTACCCGACCCCTGTGACCTGCAGATGCAGGAACATTTCTGTTTTTGTCCTTTTTTTTTTTAAACATACAAATTTATTTGTTTAGCATTTTCTGTTTTTAAGACGTATTGGTTTCCTGTCCTGAAATTGTACTGCTTAACTTGAGTTAGTGTGATTCATATTCAAAACACCCAAATTAACTTCCTCCAAATGTGTTAGTGCCGTAATTTTTTTCAGGAGGTGAGCTGGGCCACTCACTTGACACCCACTCTTCCAGTGTCTCCAATTAATTCCTACAACTTGTTTAATTTTATTTCGTTCCGGTCTTGTTTTTATATTTAAAAAAAACACCTGTGGTGTTGTAACTGATAAACTTTGTCGCTAATGGTGAAAATCCTCTAACCTGTGATTTTTGATTTCATCGGTTATTGTTGTTGGTGTGGCTAAAAATTGCAAATTTTCTTTTGAGACAAATTACCAGACGAGGGGTATTGTTAAAAACAAGCTTGTCTTCTTGTCATAGCTGTGGTATGTTTTCCCATTTGGCAATAGAATAGGCAGTAAAAGATATTCTGAAATCCAAAACCGTCAAGCGACTTAAATCTTAACTTCTACAAACCACAAAAACATGTCAGGTTCACTGGGAGCAGTGATGGGGGACCACAGGAGGGATCTGTCCTCAGCTCGTGGCTAAATCGCCATGGGGTCAGCTATTTGGCAACCCAACACCAGCTGAGATTTTTCTGATACGAGTCAGAAAAATATACCTGCTGAGAACGGAGAAAAAAAAAAGGTTAAGCTTGCAACTGCCTCAGAAAGTGTTCGGAGAGTGAGCAGCGAATTGGTCCTGAGAGCTGTGGGTGACGTACAGATACGTTTCTGTGTCAAAAAGCAAAAACAGTAAAGCACTCTCCTCTTTGGTCATCCTGGTAAAACCAAGGAGCAGCTAATGGCATCCCTGTCAACGTTACCATCTTCAAGTCGAAACACGGCGCGTCTTTGAGTGTGGAAAGTCCACCTGTCAACTTTACAGTCCAAAGCAGTCAGGAGATACGTAAGAATACATTTCGGTGTTGTTTTAGAAAGAGTAGTGGCAGACAGAGTTACAGTGCCTTCCATCATCCCTCCCTCCAGCGCAAAGACAACAGGTCCAGGATAGAAACCCAGACCTCCCACTCTTCAGCTCCTCCTGGAGGATCCCAAATGTTTCCAATACCATAGACACCACAAAGAAGAAACAACTGAATATTTGTGCTCATTCTCACAAGTTTAAATCAGTCTCTGGCAAATGAAACCAAGTTCACTCATCAAGTTCGGAAACTCCTCTTCCAAGAATAAAATCACCTGTTGGTCCGAATTTTACAACAAACTAAATACTACTGAAAACTGACGCATTAAAACAAAATGTATTCATGTTTAGGTTGAACTGATGTCCTAAGTCTTATACAAGCTCTAGGTACTTGCATTAAAAACAATCTTAATCTACACCATAGTAAACATTTCATTTGCTAATTTCATTACAAACGCGAAATGTTTCATTGAGTAGTGTTGGACTTTATTTATTTTTCCAATGCTCGAGTTCTGTAGGATTTTTGCTGACTGGTCACTTTCAAAGGCGAATTAAAACATTTTTGTTTTCCAGGTGCACAAAAACACTCATTTTATTATACATTCAGATGTATGTAAATAATGAATATTCTTCATACACCTAAGTTAGTCATGGAGTTCCTCAGGGTTCACTGTTTGGACCAATACTCTTTACTTTATATATGCTTCCATTAGGTGATTAAACAGAGTGGGATATATTTTCATTGTTATGCTGATGACACACAGTTATATTTGTCCATGAAACCCAATGAATCCAATCCTTTACTTACATTTGTAGACTAAGCATGTCTTAAAGACATACAGTAAAAGCCTGGACAACACTAAATTTTCTGCTTGTAAACTCAAACAAGACTGACGGTTTGGGTTTTTTGACCTGGGCATCTTAGGAATAAATTTTTCAGTCTTTTACCATCCTTGGATGGCATTAATCTGACATCCATCTCTAATGTTTGCACTTTGGTTGGCCTAGTCGCTGTTTTAAGTGCTCTATAAACAAAATGGTATGGTATGGTATGGTAATGTTAAACACCTTGGTGTTATTTTTGATCAGGACATATTTTAACCCCCACATTAAAAATGTTACCAGAACCGCCTTCTTCCATCTGTGTGCATCTGCACACCAGGATAAAGGTTTTATGGTTGAAGCTGTTAGTACAGGGTAAAACCAGCTTTCATGATCCTTAAAATTAGTTGTATTTACAGTATTTGATTTGAGGTTCTCTGCAGCTTGTGTTTCCACAGATCTGTATCGTGTCACTCATCGACTGCTGATGTGCAAGTGAGTGTCAAACTTGTCAAAGAAGTGTTTCCACCCATAAACTACGAGTCCCTCAGAACAGACTCTCTCTCTCACACACCCCTGTCACATGTGTCAGCGCTCGTATGTGAGTGTTACTGTATCGGCAGCGCTGCAGAAACACATCAGCAGCCCTCAAACACACAGATTTCAGTTAAATGAAGCATTTTACGGGGAAATCTTCATGTCAATGAGGGAAAACACACACACCGTGCATGAATACAGGACTAAAACGCTGAACGATAACCACACTCTTACACTGGAAGCACTTAGCCAAACACACACGTGCGTTACAGATTTGGGGGCACGACAGCTTTCATTCCCGACTGCAGCTCCGTATCTCACAGAAACACGATTTCACACTGAACTTTTCAACCTCGTCTTTCAGCGAAAGAAGAAAGACGGAGGAAGAGTATACGAGCAGAAAAATAACTCTGAACGTATCAGTATTTTTGGCAGCTGGTGAGTGAGGCGATGCTTCACTGTGGATGCCTCACCCCCACCCAAAACCTGCCATCACCCAACTGTTTTTAGATGATCAAAGTGTGACTTTCTTCAGATTAAATGTGGCTTTTACCTGAAATCTGCCCTCTGTTGCTTTAAAAGAACAACTGACTGACACAGCTCAGGATATGTGCAGGTTTTGTCACTTAATGCACAAACAAGCTTAAATGTATTGGTTTTCATCCACTTTAAACTCCCTTATATATTGAATGTAGAAAATAGATATTTGTATATAATTTTTAACTTGACTTTTAAAAAAAGAAAATGGGCATTGCTGTCACCTTCAGAAATAATTTCAAGATTTTCTTGATAATTCCTGCTACTTTCAGCCTAATTTACTTATTTCTGATAATTTCCGCTTATTATGGTCCTTTCAGCTTTTTTCAGCTTTTGCTATTTCAGCTCTGAACGTATCAGTATTTTTGGCAGCCGGTGAGTGAGGCGATGCTTCACTGTGGACACCTCACCCCCACCCAAAACCTGCCATCACCCAACTGTTTTTAGATGATCATAGTGTGAGTTTCTTCAGATTAAATTTGTTTAGTTCTTCATGGAACTTTTAGCTTTTTTCAGCCAATTCCGTATACAGTATATTAGTTCATTTCAGCTTTTTCCACTTCCTTCTCATAGGTTAAGCTTCTTTCTGCCTTTCTGGCTACTTTTTAGACATTTTTGGTGCAAATTTTAGCTTTTTAAAATTTTTGCTTGTTTCCTAATTTGTGTGCTTATTTATGCTTATTTAAACCCAATTCAGCACACGTTATATTCTTTCTGCTTTCTTTTGCTAATTCAGGCTTTAGCTACATTTCTGCATGTTTTTAGCTAATTTCAGCTGTTTTCAGATAAATTCAAGTTTTCGTAGTAATTTCTGCTACTTTCAGCCTAATTAATTTCTTTCTGCTAATCTCAGCTTGTTATGGTCATTTCATCTTATTTTCAGCTAGTTTCAGCTTTTTCTGCTATTGCAGATACTATTTAGCCGTTTTTTGCAAATTTTAGCTTTTTCAGCTAATTCCACATTTTCTAGTTCATTTAAGCTATTCAGCTATTTTTAAATTTTTTTTTTGTTGTTGCTAATTTTAGCTTTTTTTTTTTTTAGCTGATGTCCTAATTTTTGTGCAAATTTCTGCTTATTTAAACCTAATCCAGCTAAGTTATGGGGTTTTTTTTGCTTTCTTTTGCTAATTTAAGCTTTTTCTTCCATTTTAGCTAATATCTGCATGTTTTTCATTGATTTCAGCTGTTTTTCAGCAAGTTATTCCACTGCATTTTCACAGGAAATGCAATTTCATATTTTCATTTTGACAAATGTTTTGTTGTGGAAATGTTGCACTTATTCATTTTAGACCCCACATCCCCCAGTTCTTGATGAGCCAAACTTTTTTCATTATCAATGTTATTTTTGTTCCTTTATATTTCAAGTGTCCAATTTTCCTTTTTTTTTTTTTACTTTTTTCAATTTCCTGACCAGATTTTCATTAAACCGTTAAAATAAAAATAAAAAAAGAAAAAAGAAAACAGACAATTAAGAGCATTTTTAATGAATTACATTATTTTGGAGTTCTTCCTTGTTCATCATTCGTAATTGTCTCCCAGGATTGTTCACCGTTTGGCTCCAGACTAACTTTTTTGGGTTTTCAGTTCTCAGTGTGGGGGTGTTTGGAAAGAAATGATGAATTTTTCATAAATTAGATACATTTTTTGTTTTGATGCCACATGTGAGAGCTATTTTTTTGTTGTTTTTTTGCGGTCGCACTTGAGTTTTGTTCTTCATCCGCTGGGAGAAAAAGAAGAAACAACAGCTGGGAGAGTGCAGAGAGGACACACACATCTTCTGTGGCACAAAATCACACACATATACACACTGTGACACACTCATAAACTATCTTCTTCGAGTTTACACATTTTTCCCTCTTATCACACACACACACACGCAGAACGTCACACTTTGCTCTCGTTTCACACACATATTCACACATTTGTCATTTTCACATTCTTCTTTTTTGCCCACACACACTCCCTCTCTCTTTCACACACACACACATTTATGCTTCCATTTTCTCAATCCTTCAATGCGAACACACACTGACTTGCTCCACTTCTCACTTTCTCCGCGCTCCCTCTCTGACACACATGAACACAATCATTTGCCGTCTATTGTCAGCTGCCGGGAGGTCCTGCGGGGAGGAGAGCTGTGGTCGTGCTGAAGATGTCGACAATTTGTGTCGTTTTTAAGGCCTCGCGTACCAACGCTCTGTCAAAACACCGGTGCCTCTCCGAGAACGTCAAGTGAGAAGGGATGAACGCTGCACAGCGTATGGTTTCCTGCACATCAAACCTGATTAAAGCTAAATAAAGGCAAAGCTTTCCACTTTAAATTTGAACTTTTCATCAGAATTGACGGAGTTAGGGCCTTTTCTGTGCAGGTAGATGTAGATTTACCATGGAGGCCATCTGAAATTGAGTTAAAGCCTAAAGATAAGCTGTAGATGTTCTCTAAAGGTTTCATTAACATCTATCCAGTGGTTCACAAGATGTTTTGCCAACAAACAACCAGGCTGACTCCGTTACTGTAATGCTGACAAGACAACGGCTTGGTGACTGTCGCCCAAACCTCCATGGGGCCGGACATGGCAGAACGTACTGTATGGATAAAACCATTACCAAACTGGTAAAATATAACTTTATCTGCATTCGATGACTACGTCTAAAAGTTTGATATTTGTAATTTGGCATTATAAACGTTAAAGCTGATTTGATTGATAACGTAACACTGAAGCACACGTTATCTTCAAGTTCTGTCTCTGTGGCCCTCTAGGGTGTAGAGACCCACAGAAATGGTTATAGTGGGCGGATTTGGCCCACGGGCCTTGAGTTTGACACATGCAATCTAGTAGTACAATAAATAAACAAATAATAAAACACTAGTATGCAACATATTTTACAGCAAAAGTGTCATCTAGTTTATCATCTTCAGTTCCAAAGAACTGCAACAGTAATGTTCAAAATAATTTGTAGTGCAACAACAAATAGATAAAATAACTTTGATGCATAAAAATTAATTAATTGTGCAAAAACAGACAAAATAAAAAATAAAATCTCAAGGAAATACTTATAAATAATGTAAATGAACAATTACTTGAAACCACATGAAATTGTTTAAAAATACATTTAAAGTTGAATAATTAGTTCTTAAAACTATATTGTATGCCACAATTTGCAAAAGCTGAACTTAAAATATAAAATAGAATCATCTAGAAATCATTACAAAATAAAATAAATAATAATAATTCCACTTAGGGGGCCCCCTAGTGGCTCCGGGGTCCTAAGCAGCTGCTTGGTTTGCTTATGCCTTGGGCCGGCCCTGGTGTCGCCTCACAGCCAGAAGGTCCAGGCTTCAGACAGTGTTTGTAGAGTTTGAGATGAATGTTTTTCTGGACAGGAATTGAACAGGGAATGCAAATAAACCTTAACATTTCTGGTGCAAAATATTCAAGTGGGTAGAATTTTCACCGTGTAGAAGAATAGAAGTAGTTTTTATTTATTTATTATTATTCAGAGTGATGGATCCTAGCGCGTAGAGGGAGCAATTTTATCCAACACCAGGTGCAATGGCAGATCCAGGGGGTTGCCAGTTGGGGCCTTGGCCTAATCTTTATTTTTTTGTCACCTCAGGGAACATCCCAATCATCTGAGGAAAATATACTTTAAAGCAAGTATAGATTTCCTCAAATGATAGGGGTGGTTAGTTTACATATAAACTGGTAGGCTGGTGGCCATCTTGACATGGCAACCCTAATGTCTAGATGAAGCCACACACAAAAATGGGAGTTGGTACCTCACTTTTTTTTTTTTTTTTTTCCAGTTAGGCTCACAACATGGAAGGACAGACGGGATATTTCCAGTTCTCCCTTTGCGCTTTTCAGTGGGAGATTTTTTTTGAATCTCTTTCGGCTACTCCCTTCTTCAGGGGTCGCCACAGCAAAATAACTCGCACACATTGTTTTGAACACCGGACACCCTTCCTGACACAACCACATACCACCGAGCTACCACAGCCCTCTGTGTGGAGCAGAGGGCTGCCATCTGGGGCGCCCGGGGGAGCAGAGGGTGGGGGTTAAGGGCCCAGAGGGCAAATGAGGGCGGGTGCGGGTGCTTCACCTTTTCCACCCACGTTTTGAAGTCGTCTGTCCAGGGAGTTGAACAGACGACCTTCCGATCACAGGCCCACCTTCTCTAACCTCTGCACCACCACTTCCCGTAGCAATTTGAGTGTGTGTTGTGAATGAGTCTCGGCTGTTACCACACCAGATTTTAACCAAACATCTGTTGATTTTACAGATGTGGAAACTGGACCCTGCCCTCCATTTGAAATGTTTTCCAAAAAGACGCTTGTCCACACAAACGCAGACCCCAGCTCTCATTAGTCTTCCCCACGGACGTCAAACACGTTGAAATTCCTTCTTCATCAAGGTCATCTAACAGCTTTAGACAGAAGCAAACGCGCTAACAAGCTCCCGCATCAGCAGCGGCCGTGGCGCCCTGCGGCAGGACGCGGGACCCCTGCACCGTCCCGGCACGTGACCTCTGACCTTCTGTGTTCTTCACGAGATGTGCTGTTCTCTGTCAAACGAGTGTCGGCTGAGCGTGACCGTCTAAATTGGCACCTCGATGGTAAACTCGCAACAAAAAGATACAAAGATTTTTTTTTTCCTGTGACAATAGAAGCGAGTAACATTCCTTGAAGGGATGTAAGTCGCCCACTGATGCGCATTCAAGAGTTTTAAACCTTGAAAATAAAACTGTATGATCAGCTGACATGTTGGCTCTAAACATGCTTTGAGCATAACTCACAGCAACTACCACACCAAATTACAGTTAAATATGATTGGAGTTATTTTTGTAGTTTCTAAACTCGCTTGGCTGTGGCGACCATCTTGAATTGGATCGAGACCAAAGGTTGATAAGATATTCATCTACTGATGATTCAAAACACCAAAGTCCATGCGCAATAATCCAGGTCTAAAATCCAACAATCTTCAATCAGGTCATCTGGACGGTTTCTTTCATTTTATTTATTTTTTTTGTGCTGAGATGTTTCACCTTCCTTGTTGGATTTTATACCTGGATTATTGAGCATGGACTTTGGCGTTTTGAACCACTTTGACATGACTGTCGACGAGGGAAAGGGCGGGCGCCGGAGGAAACGGCGTGCCCCAGAAGCCATTTTAGCACCATCATAACTTTTTTCCCACTTTGGGGAAGGATGTTGGTGGAGAATCAGTTTTGTTTGGTGTTTCTCAGACTGACGAAGTCTTCTGGATGGAGGGCGAAACGTCTCAGCACACACAAAAAAGAAACCGTCTAGATGACCTGACTGAAAATTGTTGGAGCTGTTGACGATCTTCTGGAAATTTCATTCAAATTTGTTATAAAATGTTAGCTATGTTGCTAACAGACAGCCTTGATTGTAATAGTTCTAGTGTTTTAAACACAATTTTATTAAATGTAATACTTCCTGCAGTCTGTTAGCTCTTAGAATATGAGTTTGGGATCACTCTCAGCCACTACCACACCAAGTTTAAGCTAATAATCTGTAAAACTGACAGGTTTAAATCTGTTTTTATTGTTTTCTGTGGCAGCCATCTTGAATTTGTTTGACTCAAACAGTTCCTCATGTTGTCAGAATTTCACAAAAATTTGTTTAGTGTAGACAAGATATTTTGCTAACGGTACAGACAAACACACAGAAATGTACAAAACATGATCAGATCTGCAAATTAAGAGCGCTGCAGTAGACAAAAAGAAAAATCATCATTGTGAATGTGAACGTTAGCTTGTACACAAAGCTAGCACAACTGAAGCTTGTTTTTTTTAAATGTCTATTTTAGTTAATTACTGCTGAAAGACATAATAAGAAAATAATTCACACAGGGAAATACGGTTAAAGAACCAATTAAAGAAGCGTGACAAAGAGAGGAAAGAAGAAGTCGGGTGACATTTTTGTTTCTTCTGTCTGTACGGCAGCAACAGAGACAAGAAAGCAAAGATGTTTTCAGTCCTCAGACGTACATCGTGTCATTAAACGCAGCTTTTCATTAGCTCGGGAATTCGTTGTGTTGTCAGAGCTGCTGCGTCTCAGAATAACTTTATTCTTACAAACAACAAACTAAGTGACACGAGAGCACCGAGACGTAATTTTCCTATTTTTTAATATCAGGGCTCAGACGCGCAGTCGGTCCCACCAGGCTCTTCAGCTCCTTCTCCTAAAGCCCTTCAGACTCTGTTTTGATTATTCCTCCTCCAAATGTAATTGAATCAAACCCAAACTAAATGAAAAGTGAAAAAACATCATTAGACGACGGAGTTTGAGTAAACTCACTTTGCTTGGGTTTCTGTCCTAACAAGGACGTCTTTCAGCTCCAACACCAAACTTCAAATTTATTCTTCCCAACAGGTTTAAAAAAATACAACACCATGTTAGAAACTATTTGCCGCCGACTATTTAAAATGATTTGATGGACCAGGTTTGATTCTTAGGCGGCGTGATCAGTGAGCAGGTTGCTGGGTCAAATCCCGGTCCGGGAATCCATTTAACAGAAGTTCAAAAATGAAACTCAACTTTTTGAAACAGTTGTTGGCGTGTTTGTGCATTTACAGACATTCAGCCAATTGTTTGCCGTTTTATTTTTCTGTTCAGTCTTCATCACAGATGATAATCTGTCAGATTTTCGGCTCATTCTCCATAATTACTATTTAAACATGATGATGTGGACACAGTTCCACCTGGTTCCACGCAGGCTGCAGGATGTGACGACAGCTTCTCCACAATCTGAGCCAAATAAAACACACTCACGTTGCAGTTGCATTTATTTCTAAATAGATTTGTCAAAAGAAACTAAAACTGCACGCTGTGGAATACAGACAAATGTTATTGTTTTCTGTTTTTCATACGTTTCATGCAATTCAGTGACTTATATTTTAAGAAGCACTTGCAGGTGGTGACAATGATTTAGCCTTTTTTGAGTTGCCAGTTCTTTGGAGATGCTGCTGAAGTTGCTCAGCTGCATCAGATCTAACAATCCCAGACCAACTGGGCTGAACCATGTCACATGTCAGCAGAGGGAGGAGTCAAAAGTTATACTTTCACCCCCATGTTTTGCTAATGCTACTTGTAATTTAGTCTGTTTAGTTTGTTTGTCCCCCTGTTGTGTCAGAATGGTCTGATCAGCCACTCGGTGCATTAGTGCTTTAGTTTCCAACGTTATGTTGTTTATTTGTTATCTGTGATTTTATATTTGTCATATTCAGGTTAACACATATCGTAAATATCATAATATATTGTGCACTTTTATAGAACGGCAATGTTTACTTAAAAACAAGTTTTACTTTAGGCGATGTGTGAGACAGTCCTGCAGCTGAAACCGTTTTAATATTTGGTAAATTTGTTTTGTTTGGTTTATTCCATGACATCCAGCATTTCTTTTAACTCCAGCTTCTTTGTGTCACTGCATTTGTATTTTTTAAGAGGTGTGAACGACGGTTTGTTTCACCGAACTACCTGCAAGGTTGTTCAGGGAAATGGTTCAGGCAAAAAAAAAAAAAAAAGGCCCATTCAAAGAAATAACACTTCAGAGAAACAAAGAAATTTGTCTTTAGTGAACTTCTATTAAAAAAAAACAAACAAACTAAAAAAAACACTTGATTTTATCTCCTCTAAACCGACCCAGAACCACCGGAGGTTCATGAACAAAAGATGCTGGAAGAATCATCAAAAATCATTTTTAAAGCACACACCTAAACCAGACCTGACGGAAAATAACAACAAAAAAATTAACTTTAAAAGTTTCATAAGCGTTATTCATTAAAATGAAGCTGGCCTTCGTTTCGCAGCTGACCAAATAAAGAGTCGTTGCTGCTTTTTCACAGAAAAACAAAATGTTTTTATCTAAAATTCATCTTAAACTTTGAGTTTCAAATTTTGTGGCTTTCTGTCTGGGAGGAGTTGACGAGGGACGGGACGACCCCCCAGAAAAACCATCTTGGCTCCAGCAAACTGGTTGATCCACAACTGCTTGGTGGGGAAACAGTTTACTGGAACTCCTCTGACTGACGAAGGGGCCTTCAGTTGCCCACGTCTGCACTTGGTTGTTTTTGCCAATGATTTGTGGTAAAAAATGTGCATGAACTCTACAAGAGCACCAACATTCACAAAGTTTAGCGTGAAGCTTAGCAGCCCGGCTGAGTTTGAGCCATCTAGCTGGTGCATGTGTCCTCCATGTTCAACATTCAACCACTCTGCTTCTGTCGTCTGCAAACGGAGGGAAATGTTTGTGAAACGTCAATATTGCTAGCTTTGAGAACGAAGGGGGGAAAAGATCTGACAGACGCAAGGAGGATTTAAATTGAATGATTTCAGCTGCGTCTAGGTTCGACTTTGTTTTATTAAATCACCTTCTGTCGGCAAACGAAGCAACAGAGCCGCACCCGGCGTCTCCTGACAACAGTTGACTCATCTAAATCTTTGTTAATTAGAGCGCTAAGATATTTTCTCAGGCTGAAGCAGACATCAGGAGCTCGGAGGATCATTGGAATTTGTTCACCAAACATTTCAGCGTCCCACCAGCAGCATCTGTGACCCCCCATTTTATAATTCTATTTGCTGTAAAAACTGTTAATTAGTTGACTTAAATCCAAATCTGTTGACAAACTTTGTACAAGGATTCAGTGTTTTCTGATATTTGTTTGCAAAAAGAGGTTTTTATGTAAAAAAAATCAAATATAAAATGAATAAACGGTTGCAATGCCACGTTTAATCCAAACAGGTAAAACTAACAGAATCTGTACGACTGGAGGAACTTTTGTTTGGTTGGATGGAAAAGAGAGGGATGCTCAGCTGTTTGTGATCGGTGCCATTACTCATAATAATCATTAAATACAATTCACCTTTTTATTCCATTTACCTCTTTAACAGCAACATCTTAGTTTATTGTTTTTATTCAGGCCCTGTCCCTGTCAGGGAACATCTGTTTCTGTGAATGGATGTACAAGAGGATATTAAATCCTTTACCTTGTAAAGCCAAAGTTTTAAACTGAAATGATCTCGTGCTGAAAAAAGGGACAAAGTTTAAGCCTCTTTGGTGAAACCTCATAAATTAATTTTTTAATGAGAAATGTGTTGATGCTCAGAGCACGTCATGGCAAAATTTAGCTCAGTTTCTGCTAAACTCGCTGAGTTTGAGCCATTTTGGTGTCAGGGTGGCCACTTAAATTAGTTTAAGTAAAAAAATAAATAAAAAAAGGCACATGGGATACCTGTGTTTCATTTATTACATTTATTTAAAAGGACCGTGCACGTTAATTAATATTCCACAAATGGAAATGCGCCAGAATTAGCTAAATTGCTTCTGTTGTCCTAAGCAGATGACAAATTAAAAACATTTCATGAAACAAATTCAACAATAAATTTAAAAACAAACATGACATTCTATAAGTTAGAGCTGAAATGGATCCATTTCATGTGTTTGGGATGAGTCTCAGCTACTACCACGACTTTAGCACAGAATCTGTACGGTTGGTTGAGACATGCTGTGTTTGAAAGGGCTGCGGCAGCCATCTTGAATTGAGTGGACCCCAAAAATTAACCCGTTAAAGATCCCTTTCTGAGAGTTTCTTGAGATATGCTTCATGAGATATTTTGCTAACAGTGCAGATAAGTGAGTTCAAAAACATTATCACTCCTTCTGCTGACGACAGCGGGTTTATCTCAAATATTCTTTTTTTTAATTGGTTTACTTTTCTCCATCTATTTTTATTTTTGTCTGCTTTTTTTGGTTCTTTTTGTTTTAGTCTTTCTTCATTTTCTCCTTTTTAACTACTTCAAGAATATTTAATCACTTTTCACGTTTCCCCCTCATTTTATTCAACCTTTTGTGGTAAATGAAACCACTTTTTAGACATTCAAGCTGCTTCTCAAGACTTAAGTTCTTTAAATTTTAATATTGACAAGCGTCGGCACGAGGCTCGCTGCCAGAGTTTCTGTAGCCGTTTAACGATGACACGAGGGAGCGAAAACTGAGAGGTGGGGGGATTTTCCTAAAAAGAAGTAAATTAGATTGAGGAAGGGAAGCGAGATGGAGATCATTTAAGCGGTAAATGATGCGACAAAGAAGCCGTTTGGTTCAAAACACAAAAATTGACAAGTGGATAGAAATCTGCATCTCCGCTCAGCGTCTTCAAACTTCGTCAAGAACAATCTGATTTTAGCCTCTTTTTGGGGGGTGCTCACCCCTAAATTTTAACTCAGCACCCCTGTAAAAATAAATCTTAGATTCACCAAATTATTTAATACATTTGGAATAAATGACAACAGTCTTGAACGGGCCTGTAAAATCTGATTTATTATTTATTTTTGCACGAGTCGGATCCTGGACATCACCTGTCAATCAAAGAGGCTCGTCAGCAACTGACCAATCGGCGACCTCAGTTTTCCCCGAAGTGAAACGCCCCTTTATCTGCAGGAGCTCCACCCACTTTTCCTCCGACAACATTGTGGGGGTTTTGCATTACGAACACTTTGCGGTCAGAGAGATTTCATGAAGAATCCTAACAAAAAATAAAAATGTTTAAACGTTGTCAGTGGAGAACATGTAATTAAGACAGTGTCACCCTGAGTGCTTAGAAGATGGAATACAGACTATTCCATTTCCGAAACATTTGTTCAACTTTTATTTAGACAGGTTAATCCCATAGAGTCTGGAAAAATGAAAAAGATGGACAAAGGCTGGCGGCCGACCTCATAAACAGCTGAATACAGCAGTTATGAACACAAAGTATGTTCATCGCGGGTAAACCCTCCATTATTTGTCATAATTAAATTGTATGCTTAATAAACTGTGTTAATATGCACAAAATTATTTGACCGGACTGAAATGTTTTCACATGAAATGATTCGAATGTAGCGTTTACATGCAATGGGCTTTTTATAACGAATAGAAGTGCTGACATGCACAGAGTGGGAAAATCACCCGTCTTGTTCTGATTACAAATTACATGTAGTCCTCGGTTTACGGCGGACTTGGTTTACGGCGTTTCGCGTATACGGCCGTCGCCCCCCAGTGACGTCATCACC
>JARVLU010000583.1:24317393-24328097 GCA_031762415.1 Simpsonichthys santanae | reverse complement strand
AAGTGTTTATAAAGTATTTGTAGATAAAGTATTTGTAGATAAAGTATTTGTAGATAAAGTGTTTATAAAGTATTTGTAGATAAAGTATTTGTAGATAAAGTATTTGTAGATAAAGTGAGCTGGTTTTACCCCCAGAAACAAGAAACTATTGAGCAACAATGAATGATAGAAACATTCAAAGCACTAAAGTGATGCTGAGTTATGCAAATGTGGGGCTGAAAATCAAAATATTGGACAAATTCATGATTCTTGATGAAAATTCAGTTTTTATGCATCAAAATGAACCTCAGAAGGAAATCTCTGGCCGTTTAGACAAATTGACTGATGTGTTTGAAACAAAAGTCACACAGCCAAAAATGCTAACAGAAGTGGGAAAACAACTACAAAAAAATAATTACATTAAAGTTCAGCTCAATAATCCAGATAAATAAATCCAACAAAGTTCAGTCAGTTCTTCTGGTTGTTGAGACGTTTCATCCTTCATCCAGAGGATTTCATCAGTCTGAGAAGCCACAACAAACTCAGTCCCACAAGCAGCACAGTCACATAGTGGTCCAACCAGTTTGCTGGTGATAAGATGGTTTCTGGAGCCCGCCCTCTCCCCCGTTGACTCCTCTGAGGCAGCCATAGCCAAAGTCGTTCAAAACATCAAAGTTCATGCTCAGTAATCCAGGTTAAAAATAATCCAACAAAGTTAAGTCAGGTCCTCTGGATGTTTATTTATTTTTTTATTTATTATGACGTTTCATCATTCATCCAAAGGACTTCATCGTGCCCTGACTGAACTTTGTTGGAAATTTTACCTGGATGATTGAGCATGAACTTTGATGTTTTGAATCAATTTGGCTATGGCTGCCACAGAAAACCCGACAGGGGAGAGGGAGGACTCCAGAAACCATTTTATCACCAGCAAACTGGTTGGTCCATATCAGTTTGTTGTGGCTGCACAGACTGATGAAATCCTTTGGATGAAGGATGAAACGTCTCAACAACAACAAAAACTGAACTTAGTTGGAAAAAGGAATTTATATTTTGGACAGCAGACTTTCTAATACTTTTTTTTATTTTAACACCCTCTGAGATCTTTTTTCGCTTTAGGTCCTGAATGTTAACACAAGAGCTTCTGCAACGGAAGGGCTTGATCTGAATCTTGAAAACAGCCCGAGGCCGGGATAAAATGTCCTCTTTCTGACTTTTGGCCTCAAGTTTAACGAAAAGAGAGACAGCAGAATAAGGATGTGCAGCTGTAGAAACAGTTTAAAGCTGCGTTTGTGTTTTACCTCTCGTGTAAAGAACGTGTCACGTATAGAAATTCCACGTGTTTAACTCATTAACACGTTGAATTTAAAACACAGCTGCTGCAGATTAAAGTTTTCCCAGATGCCCCAGCTTCTCAAATCGCTTAAAGATGATCGCATAATACATTTCAGGTGTTGAACCACTGGAAGAAAAAAAAAATCAGACAGTTTTAATTCAGTGTTTTCACTGTATGCTTTTAATTCATACATGATAATGTATTTTCTAAAAGCTGTTAGTTTTTGCTTTTTAAATGAGGAATAAATTAAATGCAGCCTTGAAATGTACAAGACGTCGCAGTCAACATTTTTTTTTTTTTTTTTTTCCGGGCTTTTATTTTACACTAAAAAGGACTAAACCAGCAGCAAATGGCAGAGTTTTATATTATAACAATTTTGTGATGAGAAATAACAGAGTTGCAGTTATTTTTGGTCAAATGATATTGGACAAAATCTCATCCAATTACCTGAGATTTCATGAAATGTGTCAGCAGCTACAGTATTTGTTGGTGATGACTCTCAGCTACTACCATAACTAATCTTAGCTCATTATCTATAAAAGTGACTGAGTTATAGCCATTTTGGGATCTATGTTGTTGATTATCTGCAGCAGGTAATAATGTATAGAAGTCCATTCAATGATTTATTTTTGCACGTTGTATTAAAACCTTGGTGGTATGTAACAAAAAGCATATGAATTAATTTGTGAGTTCAGAAAAGCTGGTTCATGCATTTTTCACATCTAGACTGGACTATTGCAGTGGTTTATTATCTGGGTGTCCAAATATTTCTTTAAAAAGTCTTCAGTTAATCCAAAATGCTGCTGCCAGAGTCTTAATTGGAGTTAGTAGGAGAGATCATATCCAGAATATAATTCAAAATCTTACTTCTAACCTACAAAGCCCTCAACAACCTAGATCCATCTTATAGTAGAGATCTTATTGTTCCATATTTTCCTAACAGAGCGCTTCGCTCTCAGACTGCAGGTTTACTTGCGGTTCCTAGAGTTTCCAAGATCAGAACGGGAGGAAGATCCTTCAGTTCTCAGGCTCCTCTCTTGTGGAACCAACTTCCAGATTCTGGCTGAGACATTGTCCAGTTTTAAGACTGTCATGTCCTTTTTGATGCATTTTATTGTTAAGGTTGGTTTGTTTTGCTGCCGTAGACTTAGACTACTAAACAAATTTACCACATTTCTTGAAATGAATGGTTACAACTGAATAGTCTTCATTTTAAACTGTTTCTATCTGAACATGTGATTCTTGACCTGCCATTGTGTATCCGTTCCTCTCAAACCCAGCCAGTTGAAGCAGATGGCCGCTTGTCCTGCACTTGTTCTGCTAAAGGTTTTTTTTTTCCTCATGAGGGAGTTTTTCCTTCCCACTGTCGCCTTCATGCTTGCTCAAGACGAGAGTTCTGTGGAGGAGTTAAACTCAAAGCAGTCTGCTCCTCAGATAAACAATTATTAACTTGCTTTTTTATTTACAGTATATAAAAAACTGAATTGATATGAATTCACTTTAACATTAAAACAATCCAATAAACCTGAATTATTCATATTCACAATAGTCACCAGAACAGATCCAAAATGCCCGCAGTTCAGCTTGAAACAGTTAAAACTTTAAATAAAATCTTTGTGTTTTTGACCAGTGTCTTCTAAACCTGTGGGTTGAGAAACACCAAGTGACTCTACAAAAATTAAATAAGCTCTAAATGTCATCACCACTAACATATTTAGCCTCAAGCGTCAAAAGAAATGAAAACCGTGACTGCAAATGATTAAAAATAATGTACGGCAGTAGTTGATACGTGATGTTTAACTATAATGATAGACATCTGCTTTTGATTATAACTGTGGACAGTTTTTTTTTTTATTTAGAAGTAGCTCAAAAGTTGTTTTTGTGCTGATGAAACTTTTATTTTTAAAGAAGCAACAAGTGTTTCATGTGGTTTGATTGATAAATTTTCCCCACTTAATCTTTAACTGTGAACTGATTAATCAATTTTCCATTCACTTGAGAAAATCAGTAACGGATGACTCATTTGTAGCTTTTATTCTGGTAACTTTTGGAAACGCGTGCATGGAACGACAACGGGTGAACTGAAGAGAAGAGTTCAGGGCCGAGGGCAGACCGGGTCAGAAATCTGGTTCTTAGAACCAGAAGAGAAGTGCGGCGGCTTTGGGGACCAGCGAGTCGTGAAGAATGGACCGAGGCGGAGGGAAAGATAAGATGAAGAGCAGAGGGAGAGCTAAACACCGGAGGGCAAAGGGACGAGACGAGATGCAAAAAGAATTTCAAAAACTGAAACTCAGTCTGGAGTTTAACGTTTCTGATGTTTCTACACAGCTCAGGCCGTTCGTCCGAAAACATCAACATCACACGAGAACTTAACCTCTGGTAAACTTTCCACTTTGGATGTCAGATAAAAATCAAAATAAATGAACCCATAAAGTTCCCGCCTAAATGTTTGTAACTGTCTTTATTCTTTTAATTCTATATTTACTAATGGGCTATTCGTCTCGGCTCTCATTTGCAAAACAAGAAGTTTTTGTCGTATGACGAACTGAAAGGTGAAAGTTTGAGTCTACAGGGACCAGAAGAATGAGTGAGGACTTCTTCTGAGAGCCGATTGGCTCCTTTTTGTTCATTAGTTAAAAGTTTAAAATGAGCTAAGTTTGCTGAGGTAGATTAATTTTTCTTTTCAAGGATTTGAAGAGATCTTCATTAATATGAATGAGGAAAAAAATAAGCAAATAGTGCCTGTAAACAAACCTATTAAATAAATAAAACTGAAACATTAAAACAATTAAAAAATATATATTTAGGTATTGGAACTCAAATCAGGGCAGCACGGTGGTGCAGTTAATAGAGCTGCCGCCTCTCAGTGAGCAGGTTAGTGGTTCAAATCCCGGTCCATGGGGCCTTTCTGGGTGGAGTTTGCATCTTCTCTCTGTGCATACATGGGTTTCCTCTGGGTACTCCAGTTTCCTCCCACAGACCAAAAACATGCTTTTCAACCTCTGCTGAACAAAAAAAACGTAGCCTCGACCACTCAGTGGTGTCCAGCTTTAGGTCTGTCTCTAGACTCCCATTTGTTTCCAAACTATTAGGAAAAAAAAAGTTGATTCCCAGTTCAAATCAACAACGTTCATGCTCAATCATCCAAGTACTAAATCCAATAATTCTCAGTCGGGTCATCTGGACAGTTCAAATGTTTCCTGGAGGATCACTCTATTTTAGAGGTGTTCCAATCAGGCTTCAAATCTCTCCACATCACTGAGACTGCTCTATTGAAGGTTTATAAGAGTTACCACTGCATGTCAGACAGGCTCCCTCTCTCACTGTTGTTAAGTCATGTTTAAAAACACATTTTTATTCCCTGGATTTTGACATTGTTTGAGTTCATGTCAACTTGTCTGTATTGCATAATGTTAGTCATTTAGGTTTTATCATGACCTCTGTGGCACTATGCATTTTTATCCTGTGTCCTTTGCTTGTTTTGTTTTTGCTGCAGAGCACTTTGGTTGACCTTGTTGCTGTTTGTGTTTTATAAATAAATTGGTTTAGTATGGTATGGTATGGTATCTTATTGTATGGCATGGTGTATGGTATGGTATGATATGGTATTATGGTATGGTATGGTATGATATTGTATGGCACGGTGTGGTATGTTGTTTATGGTATGTATGGTATGGTATGGTATGGAATGGTATGATGTATGGCACAGTGTGGTATGGTATGTTGTTTATGGTATGGTATGGTATGGCATGGTATGGTATGGTATGATGGTATGGTATTATGGTATGGTATTGTATGGCACGGTGTGGTATGGTATGTTGTTTATGGTATGGTATGTTGTTTATGGTATGGTATGTTGTTTATGGTATGGTATGGTATGGTATGGTATGGTATGGTATGGGATGGTACACTGACTGGTAATTCTAAATTAAAATTGTCTCTGGGTATGAGTGACAGCATGAATGGTTGTTTGTCTCATTTGTCTCTGTGTCCCTGTGATGGACTGGAGACCTGTCCAGGGTGTCCCCTACCTCTCGCACTGTGACTGCTGGACATGGGCACCAATGATCCCCATAACCCAAAAAGGAAGAAGTGGGTAAAGATAATGGATGGATGGAATTCAAATCAGGAAATTTGATACGACTTCCGTAAACAACAACAATCCACTTCAGAACGAGTTTTTCTTTTTATTACATTTGAACTCGATCTTTTCTTAGAAATAAATACAGTATAAATAAAAATCGACAGCTCTCAACGAAAGCCCCTAAATCCATTCCCAGGTCTTTCCACCTGGTTTTTAGTTCTGCAAGCTGCCCAGCAGAGGCCCCGCCATGTTCACCGGGTCACCGAATCAACCAGCCGCTCGCGTACCGACATGTCCGTTTGCTGGTCCGACTGCTTGGCCAGCGAGCTCAAAGTGTTTCTATTTACAGCTGCGGCGCAGAAGCAGCGTGCACGTGGGGTCACAGGAGGACGCTCAGCCTGTCCCTAACCGTTTTACCCCGAGTTCAGAAACGTGCAGGACCAAAGTGCGTTTGTGTGGCTGCCTTCTTGCAATATGAAGAGTGTGCACGTTTTCCAAAGCGCTGACCTGAAAGGTTGATTTATTGAGTGGATGGTTTTTAGTAGCGGTGAACAAACAGGATGTATAAGAGTCTCTCCTGGCTGGGGAATCCATTTATTTATTTATTTGTTTTTAAAGATGGAAGGTCATATAGCCTCTATGAGAGCACAGCCTGGTGTGTTTGTGTGTGTGTGTGTACATTCAAATGCTGCTTGGTCTGGTTTCTTGGGAACTCCCGTCACACGGGCCAGGTTTCCACCACATCACACACACAAACACACACAAACAGAGTCATGTTTCCATGAGTCCAGCGGACGCCACACTGACTTCCATTCAGTTCCTCGACACCTCTCTGCAGCCCCAACCCCAAAACATTAAAATGCAACGATTTACATTAAAGAGGTTTACTTTATCTCCCCCTCAGAGCAGAGGTGTGACCCCAGGTTGTGGCTCTGCAGATAGATTCATGTCCCTGCCCCATTAATTTTACAAACGCTCACACACACACACACACACACATATAGAAGTAGTCGTATGCCTGCAGGGCTTTCTACTGTGTTACAAGTTATAAATAGTTGAGCTGTGCAGTCATGTACGGGTCAGAAGCAGTTGTCGTATACGAGTCCTCACTTTCACCTTTAGCTGAACTCTGCTCTCGTCAGACTGCAGCTGAAGTTTTCCTCAACCAGTTTCCTTTTTATGCAAGGCTTCCGCAGATGGATCCTCCCTGCAACATAAAGATGGAAACTGTTCAGCTCTACGCTGCATCTCAAGGTGAAATACATTAAAAACTAGACAAATTGCATTTCCTGCAAAAATGCAATGCTTATTGCAGAAGTACTTGCTGAAAAACAGCTGAAATTAATTAAAGAACATGCTGAATTGTAGCTAAAATTAAACAACAGGTCTAAATTAGCAGAAGAAAGAACACACATTTGCTGAAATATGTTTAAAGATTTGGGCTGTGGTTACGCTATATTGTTTTACTTAATTAGTGTTTAGCCTATATCTTAAGTCTTTTAGCGTAACGTTTGGTGTTTGATTAGCATATATCTTAATGTATATCTTAAATCCTTATATACTGTTTCTTTTTATACCTTTGCTATTTTGGGGTGTAACCGCACCCTGAGTACATGATTTTGTTCCACCTCATGTACCACATGTGATGGAAATTACAATAAAATTGACTTGAACTTGAAATTAGCAGAAAAATAAGAAAGCAGATTAAAAAAAAAAAGCTGAAATTAGCAAAAGAAAATGGCTGAAAAGTAGCTGAAAGGCAGAAAGAAGCTTAAACTACAAGAAGGATGCGAAAAAGCAGAAATGAGCTCAAATAATATTGATTTAGCAGAAAAAGCTGAAGTTAGCATAAACGGCTAACGTGGAGGTAAAATAACAGAAAAAGCTGAAACTAGCATAAAGAAGTTAATTAGGCTGAAAGTAGCAGAAGCTACAACAAAAAAACTTGAATTTATCTGAAAACATCTGAAACTGGCTAGAAATGCTAAAATTGTGTCTGAAAAGGTAGAACAAGCCTAAATTAGCATAGGAAAGCAGAAAAAAACATGTTTGTCCAGTTCAACTGAAAGAAGCAGAAATTAGCGAAAGAAAAAAAAATGTAGACATTATTTGAAAAAAAAAAGCTGAAAATAAAAACTAAACAGTTGAAAAGTAGCTAAAAAGGCAGAAATAAGCTTATGTTACAGAAGGACGTGGAGAGAGCACATTTTTGTTGAATTAGGCTGAAAAATGTTGAAGTGAGTGCAAAAAAATGTAGAATTAGTTGAAAAAGGCGTGAATTAGCATAAAAACTGCTAACTGGAGCTGAAATATAGGAGAAAAAGCTGAAACTTGCAGAAGCAAGCTGAAAGGAGCAGATAGTAGTTAGAAGAAGCACAAAAATGTTGTAGTTAGCAGAAATGATCAGAAAGGAGCAATAACCAGCTGAAAAACAGCTGAAAGTAGCTGGAAAAGTTGAAGTTTGCAGAAGGAAGCTGAAAGAAGCTGAAGCAGAACAAAATGTGAAAGGAGCAGTAAAAGGCTGTAAACAGATCTAAAGATTTGAAGGAGATCAATCATTTTCCTTGAGGAGAAAGGGACAAAAAAGGCTAAATATTTCAAAAAGCTAAAGATGCACTAATTACAAAAGTCACAGCAGGATTGCCCTGAAAGAGCTGAACCTTTTGATTTATGATTTGTTGAAATAGCACAAAAATTGTGGAACGAGAAAGATGCTGAAAAACACACGGAAGAGATCAAGGTGACTGAAAATGGAATAATAAATTTAAACAGGATCACAACAGTGTGAATGTTTAATAATCATTCACACTGTTGCCATTTCTCCTCTATGAGGCCATTCAAACATCTTGAGTCGTGAAGATTCAGAAGAAAAGTCTGTTTTCTCAGTTTAGTGAGAAGCGTTTGCTTGAGCGCAACTGAAACTCCCTGCAGCAAATAAATATCTGCTGCAAGCGCATCCTGCACCCAGACGTACATATGTTTACCAGAAAATATATGAACCGACTCGTTTCAGGCCAGGACCAAGATGTTAGAGGTTGCAGTGTTGTTTGTTTGTTTGTTTGTTGACAAAGCAGACATTTCAGATTCCACCCGACAGAACGTCGCCATGGGAGAGACTAAATGTTAATCTGAAATTTTGGAGAAGACAAAGAGAAACAGCGGATCAGGCAGCCAACATGGAGCTGCAATGAATCACGTCCCATTTATAAATCCAGCCGCGACAAATAGAGAAGCACTTCAACCACTAATAAATCTTTAGTTATCTTCTGTGGTCTTGGCAGGAGGCAAAATAAACAACTGGTCTGGTTTTTAGGACACTCGGGCTCAATCAGAGTCAGCGAGGGGGTTAAAAATACACGCAGAGTTGTGGTTAAGTATTCTTACTTTTCTTTTGTTATATAAATATTAATATCAGACAAAGACAACCTGAATGTATAGGAATACGGCTTTTAAATGATAATTTTATTAATGGTAAGAATCTATTTGAAACAATCTGGCCCTATGTGGAAAAACGTGTCTCCTAAACTATTCATTGGTTGAGTGGTGGTGCCAGCCCCTTAGTCAACGACAGCAGTCCAGCATTTGTGTTAATGGGCGATGCATTTTTTCATCCAGCTGTGGAGGAACGTTGCTGCCGTCCTTTGGATCATTGCTCTGCTGCAGAACCATGAGCCTCATTTTGTAATCATGAACTGGTCACCAGACATTCTCCTCGGGATTTTCTACCGCATGGTTCCACCTATTACTGCAAGTCGTCCAAAGCTTTTCCAGACCATCACCAAGTTCCACCGTTGATATGTTCCTTGATATGTTCCAGATGGAACGGGATGTAAATCTTTCATAAAGTTCCTCTTTTGTCTCATCGATCCACAAAATACTTCCCCCCAAAATCTTGATTGAGACAGCGTTTTTGTAAAGTTCAGCTCTATACCCAGAGAGGACGCAACCAAGAACGACTTCAAGGCCAGGAGAAAGGTTAACAGTGTTCATTTACAATAAGTGAATCAATACTGACAGTGCGAAGGATCAGCAGGGCGGGTCTGGAACCCTGGAGAGTAAGGGGACAATGTTAGTTGGAGGCTTCTTCTTGAAGGTTCAGGTCTGTCCCTGGCGGAGTTGTCACCGAGGCCAAGTCCCAAAAGGTTCTAGCAGTGAGGAGTGAGGAGGTTTCATACAACCGGTGGACAAGTGGTGGAAGACAAAGAATGGCTGGAGAGATCACGAAGAGGCTCTGGAGACAACCAGGAAGGTCCGAGTCTCAGGAGGATCGCAGGAGTCAAGCTACAACACGGAGAATTCAAGATTAACTTTCACAATACACATGGAATAAGGTCCAGGAACACAACTTGGCAGATAATGCACCAGCATCAGATCGCAGTCATCCGCTGCCTTAAGGCTCCAGTCGCGCCTCCTGTCAGCCGCGCGGAAACTGTGCGCACTGTCCGCAGAGGGTTGAGGCTTCATACTCAAGCGTCCACCTTGAGTGGCTGCACAGACAAGGGGTGTTTACCTTCGGGGCAAATTGAGGTCGCCGATTGGTCATTTGCTGACACGCCTACTGGATTGATTGACAGGTTGCCAACAAAAATAAACAACCAAGAGCTGGCAGCTCCGGGTGTTTGTTCTGTGTTTGTATGTTCTTAATAAAAAGTTAAAAAATCAACACCCATGACCCTGCAGCCCACACTTCAGACCAGCCCACCAGAAACTCTCCAGATCCACCCACAGCCACGCTGGACCTGATTGTATTTCGCTCATGACAAATTCCTTCATTTCTTACAATCTCACGATGGAGAAGGAGGAAGATATTGCTTGCCTTTTGGAAAAGAAAACAAAAAGAAAAGGCCATTAAACCAGATCAGGGATGATGAAAGGAAATTCAATACATCGGTGTCGCATACAAAACAGTCCGTCGCCGGCCAGTTCATTGTGTGACACCTAGTACGCATACGGGTCGTAAAAAATGAGCTTTGCACGGACGTGCCCTGCGGGTGTCCGCTTCGACTCTAATCCAGTACGCACGGACTTCCACGGACGGACGTACGAGCGAGTCTGCTGGAGGCTTCAGGTAGACCTGCAGCCCATGAGGCGAATGGTCCTCAGGTGTGGATTTGTTGGCGCCCTCTGGTGTAGGAAAGCTGCAAGTGCTAAACTGGAACTGCTACACCCTGATGCATGCTCAATAATCCAGGTAGAAAAATCTAAAAAAGCTAAGTCTGGTCCTCTGGACTCATCTCCAGGCCAGCGGTCACTCTTTCAGGGATGAAGATGTTCACATCCTTGATAGAGAGGAACGATGGTTTGA
>JARVLU010000583.1:24260829-24281005 GCA_031762415.1 Simpsonichthys santanae | reverse complement strand
TATATATATATATATATATATATATATGAGACATTAATGTTGGAGTGAAAGTGTCTGACTGAATATCAGCTCTGTGCTTCGGCTGCATGTTTAAATGTGCTGCAGAGACTCACTCACCTGCCTGTTCATGTCTGCTCCTCAGCCTGAGGCTGCGATTGGCTGTCACCTTCAGATTCCTCCTGGATCTCTTCATCATCCTCCTCCTCCTCCTCCTCATCAGGCTCCTCCTTCTTTCCATCTCCAACACAGTCATTATCTGAGGCCTCTCCTTGTTCTCTCACCTCCATTTCTCCATCACTCTCTGCACACTCTGCTGTCGCCACTTCCTCTTCTTCTTCTTCCTCCTCCTCCTCATCTCCCTCCTCCTCCTCTGCCTCCTCCTCGCTGAAAGGCTCCTTGCCTTCCTGCACCTTTCTGGCGGTCTCAGAGAACCAGTCTCTCACCTGCTCGTAACTCATCTTGGACTTTGCCACCAAATCGTCCAGGTCTTTCTCGCTCAGGGCTCTGTGCTTGAGGTAGTATTCCTTTAGAAACATCTTTCCGGACTTCACCTGGAAGAGAACGACAACACGGAGATGTTTAAAATGTGTAAAATCGAGAGAGGAGTAAAGGAGGCCATCTTTGTGAAGAGAACCCGCCCGTCATTAAACAGCGGCGGAGGCCTCTGTGTTCATTTGTCCCCTCTTACAAAGCTGTTATTGCTAATATCACTCAGCCCTCTGTGAGTAGCAAACAGCCATCAGGGCGCTAAATCAAAAACATTATAAGCACAATTTGTGAACAGCTGCCAGCAACCACGTGCGTTTGTTTATCTGCATAAACAGTTAGGGGTTTTAAAACTAAAATAAATAGAAAATTAATAGACGAAAGCAAAAAACATAATCATTTAATAGTCATGAGATTATATTCAGATCTAACATATTGATGATAAAACTGCTCCAAATATGTAAAACTGTAAAAACGGCCCTTACAAGTCGTGGCAGATTCAGCCGAGTGCTGTTTGCACTGACCGTAGACCCACATTTCAGGACTGCAGTGATCAATATTTTAGGAAAACTACCGGAGTAAACGTTCAATCTGGTACAATTCAGGGTAACATCATTATGTTTGATTTCATAGTTTGCAATAAGTGCCTTTAAAGCAGCCTTACTATATAGAGATGCTGCATCAGGGCAGCTAGTTAATTACCAAGAAATACCCTTTATTAATCACCAGATCATTAGACTGTAAAATGTAGTAAAACTGTTAAGAATTAGGCAAAAAGAGAGGTTTGCCGGTACTTTCGGTCAATAAAGTATAAAACATTAGGATCTATTTTTTGCTTATAAAGATTTGCGGGACTATTAAAACACCACGGCGTACCACTGAAGCACTGAGGAAAAAAAACTCAGTTGTTTTTGACCCAACACACAACCTGACTCTTTAATTTATTAAATCTGTGGCTGTTCGAATTCGCATTGATCCAATAAACTCTCTCAGTAGTCGTGTCTTTACAGTAAAATTAATGCTAATGGATTTTTTTTGCTACCAAAGCTGACATTGGCGTGCAGAGGTTAAATTAGATTAAATGGACACACAGACCTTGATGACGCTGACACCCACTTGCGGAGACCGTTTGCAGGAACTAGGACGGCGCGTCCTCCTGGACCAACCATGGTAACGCTTTCTGGACTTCTTCTGGATCTTTGCTGCACCGTTCAGCGCCTCGTCCACCTTAAAGCCACCAACATTTTTACTTTTAGCAACTTTGAGTCGAGAGTGCTTTAAAGGAGTACATTTAGGCGTCTGGTTTCGTCACTAGGCCTGTCACGATAACAAATTTTGCTGGGCGATTAATTGTCTCAGAAATTATTGCGATAAACGATGATATTGTTTGAAATTTGATAATAATTTGTAATTATTGTCAAATTTAATAAGAAATGTTGGTAATTTGTTTTGTGTAGTACCTTTTTTCGACCACCGGATGGTAGTATAAGACTGCTTGAACCGAAGGATGGATAGTGAGGGAGCAAGCAGCGTGTCTCTTTAAGAAAATGGGAGGGAGGCCCCTTGACGTGACATGAACTGTCTCTCGTTCCATTTTTTCAGTTCTCAAAATGGCGGAAGCTCTGTGTGGTTTGAGCTCTTTGGCGTAGCATTTTCCACAAAGTTTTTAATAAAAAATAAATAAATCAATAAACAAGTTCTCAGCATCTTTTTGCAGAAAAAAAAATTTACACTAAGGCACGGGTTTCAACTATGAATTTTGAAACTTCGACATGAGAGACGTTTTTCCCGAAGTCGGGCTGTTAGCTTAGCTCATATGCTTCTCAGCTTAGCTGCTTTTAAAGATCCGAAAACGCGATTTTGGATGGTTAAAATGGATTTTAAAGAGAAAAGAGAGAGGGAGGGGTCAGTGAAGAGCACTGGAGTTGAGCCTTTTATTATCCAGTGTCTTCAGTAGAAAGAGAGACATGAAGAAACGATAAAGCCGATAAATGAAAATGAGGTCGATAATTTTCAATTATCATGCGATTAATTGATTTATTGTTTATCGCGACAGACCTGTTTGTCACATAACTGCGTCACACAGAACAAGAACTGTGAAATGGATCTGCGCACCTTTCCGCTCTGGTAGAGGTAGTACCACTTCAGGTTGCTGTTCTTGCAGGAGTAGCGGGTGTCTCCAAACCAGTTGACGATGTACGTCCTCGGCAGGCCGCTCTCCTCCGCCATCTGATCGTACTCCTCGGAAGTTGGCCACTGCGAGCGGACGAAAGCCTTCTTCAGAATGTGAAGCTGCTCCGGAGTCTTCTTCAGGATCTTCCTGGAGACAGGGGGGGTGCTCTGTCGCTCCTGTGTGGACGCCTTGTCTGGGTCGCCCTCGGCGTCGCTGTCTCTCGACTGAGCCGCTAAAGACATTTTCCGTCTCTCTGTGAACCAAGCGTCCACCTCCCGTCTCGTCAGCTTCGTCTCCGTACGCAGCCGACTCAGCTCCTCGTCCGAAGGTTGGTCCGATGTCTGGAAGCTGGCCTCCAGGACGTGGAGCTGCTCTGGAGTCTTTTCTTTGAACTTCTGTGGAGTGAAGTCGGGGAAAGCGTGGCGGAATTTGACACGCGGGTCACGCGTTGACCCCGACAAGCCCAGAGCAGTGGCCGAATTTGGGGAGGAGTCGCTGGCGTCATCACTGGAGTCAATAACGATGGTGGTGGAACCGGCAGCAGTGTTTGTGGGAGCCTCGCTGCTGAGGTTTTCATTGAGGATGCTGCTGCTGGTCTTTCCTCCTCTGCCTCCTCCCGATGCAGCTCTGCTGGACGAGGTTTCACTCAGAAGCAAGCTGTGGTGATCCTTTGAGTTCCTCTGGTTGTAGCGCGTGTCACTGAACCACTTCTTTATTGCTCGTTTGGAGAGTTTGGTGACCTGCATGAGGCGCGATATCTCCTCCTCGCTGGCAAACTGCCTTCTGCCGTAACTCGCTTTCAGCTCCGCCAGCTGCTCTTTGGACTTCTTTGGTTTTGCCGTAGCTGCATCCAAACTGAGCGGCAAGCTGGCCGACGAGCCCGACATCTCGGCGTTCGATTCGGGTGCTGAAGGTTCAGCAGCTTTGGGCTGGTTACTGGGCACCCCTGCCACTGTCAGGGTGATGGGCGAGGCCACAGGCATGGCGCTGCCGTTGCCAGCCACCTGAGTGAGGACGAGCCCTGGCTGACCAACGATCTGACAGGTCTGAAAGATGGACTGCAGACTGTTTGTAGCCGCACCGATGTTTGCGGGGATGACGGTGATGGTCTGAGGGACAGTTTGGACTGTGCCGTTAAACTTTTTCCTCCTTGCTTCCTCCACCTGCAGGAAAGACCATAATAATAATAATAATAATAATAAAATAAAATAAAAATTGTAAATTTGCAAAAACACAGGTGCACAAAGCATGAGTCATCGTGGCTCAATGAGACTACCTGTATAATTAAAGGGTAAAAAAAAAAATAAAAAATAAAAAAAATTCATGTCCGTACACAGAAAGGGTGACATCATTAGCAGCAGTCTGGGTTGCACAAAAAAAAAAAAAAATAAATAATAATAATTGCTATTTATCATAGTTCATGTGTTCATCATGTGTTAGTAGTCCATTCAGTAGCGTACAAAAACCATGGGTGAGACAGGTGCTTGTCAATACCTGTGGTGTACACACTCTGTGTCACTAAGACCCACCCCCAAGAGGGGTGGGTGTTGGGCAGCTATGTAAGCGCCCGGGTGTAACAAAGCTAAAAGTTGTTTTGGTGGCAGGAAGCTCGTTAGCTTAGTCCATCAAAAAACAAAAAATCCATAAATTAGCTGTGGCATTGTTCAAAGCGTGTGAAAAAAAAAAAAAAGCGGCTTCTACACTGGCAATTATGGTAATTAAAAAAAAAGTTTTTATTTGTTTCTTCTTCATACTTTAAACAGTTAAGCATAGTTTATGTACTCATAGACTGTATTTATAAGTAAAATAGTAAAATCTCCTTGTGAAAATAACATTTATTACTTTTTATGTATGTGAATGTTTCCGTACAGTGCCCTGAGGTGACTGTGCTGCTGATTATCCATGTTGCTGATTATCCATGCTGCTGATTTCTTTCCCACAAGCTGCTACATTCATACCCATCTGCTCACAACAGGCTGATGTTTAATACACCATATCACATTTTATTATTATTGTTAAGTGTATATCTTCTATCCTTGTATACTGTTTTTATGTTATGCTATTTTCGGGTGTAAATGGGACCTTGAGCACACAATTTCATTCCACCTCATGTACCACATGTGATGCGGATGCCAATAAAGAACCTTCACTTCTGTCGTGATTTGGCACTACTGTATATAAATAAACTGAATTGTTTCATGACATGACTTTCAGTTTACTGTATTTGTGGACAGGATTTAGACTTGATAATGACAGCAACACAAGAAAATGTCCAAAAAGGCTTTGCTGAAACCGCTGCAACATATTCTGTTTTATTTAAATAACCAAAAGACTGAGATTACTTTCTGTTTGCCGCACTCTGCATATTGTAGATCAACTTCGTAGCATTAAAATGCAAACAAAAGTTTCTGAGATCATTCCTAACAACCAAACAGAACCAAAATTAAAACATTTTTATTTTATTTCTATATTCATCATGTCATCAGGAGAACTTCTTATGTTGTTGCACTTTGGCTGAATCTCTGATTAGTTGATGGGGCTGTTTGCATGAACTTTGAGTTTTAAACTTCGTGTTACTGGAGTTCATGACACTGTGGAGAGTCGTCTAGTGTCTGTCCAATTAAGTCAATAAAACATGACTGTGACGAGTTGGAAGGTGAAATGTGTTGACTGCTGCTGGAACTGGTTAAATATGATAGAAGGTTCCAGAAAAGGCTGAAATACACAACTTACTAATGTTTTAACAAGTATGTCAACCATGTTGTTTGATACCAATTAATGAATTAGAGGTTTTATATTTACAAATATCTCAAATGAAGAATTTGAGAGCTGTAGTAAACCGAACTAATTAAAAGAAGGTATAAAAAGGCCAAGGTGATGCCAATTTAATTACCACAAGTTGGACGCAGAGTAGCTAAAACACAAAACTGAGTCGCCAACAAGGTCAAATAATCAACAGAGAATTTTTTTTTTTTTTTTTTTAAAGATGTGTTTTGACAAATGACTCAGATTCTGTCAGGCTGTTTGTTACAATGTTGTGAGTTAATGAAACTTTTTCTGCTTAAATTTAAAGTCACTATAAAATGTGTGGACCCAACTTCTCCCGAGTTAAAATGTTTTGTGCACAACTCGATTCATCCATAACTTATTTGTTTAGCTGGTGAATCAAATTTCCTTCAAAACGTACTTTAGGTCTGAGAACTGTATGAAAAAGCTCAAACAACATTGTGATATCAATATACTAATTTAGCTAACTTAGTCAAACACTACACTGAAAATCAGTGTAACTTTTCAGTATAACACAGTTTGTCAGGATTTCAAGTATTTGTCATACAGTAGTCCCTCGCTACTTCGATGTTTTTTATCGCAACCTCGCTCTACGCGGTTTTTCAAAGTAAGATTGGACATGAAACACAATTGACTGATATGATGGACGAGCTGCACGATCTGCATGAATTTTTATTTAAAATAAATTGTTTTAAATTATTTAGCAACTCCTGCACTTTTGTGCAGCCCACAGTGCAGGATAAGCTTCCTGCTGCAGCTGAGCAGCTGTTCTCCGTGCAGATCAGGGAAGTGGGCGTGGCCAAGAGCGCTTGCAGGTGGCAAAGAGCAGCGGAGGCAGGGAGCTGAAATCATGACGTTCTGTGCTCTTTTAGAGCTTTTAGAGTTTAGAAATGTTGTTTAGAATATTGCAAGAGTTGTGGGAAGGGTTTAAAACACTAATATTTTTATATATAAAAATACTAACAAACTACTAACTTGTACAAATACCCCCGCAATAAACGAGAGACTACTGTACATCAATAAACCACGCGTCGTTGGGTGTAGCTGTTTTGTGACAGTTTCAAAACACAAGAAATGATTATTGAAAACAGAGAAACTAATAGGAGCAAACAGGCCAAGACCTGTAACATGCATCAAATTTATATTATTCTGAGCTGATGATTTTCCAGGAACCTGAGCAGCAGCAGAACTGTTTGACTGAAAGTCCACAAAAGAAGGAAGGAACAGCCTCCTGCAGGATAATCCTGTCACTATAATCCAGTTTAAGCTTAAAATACGTTTCTCTGACACTTGCAGTCATAAGGACATGCTGAAACTCATGTTATTACACAAAGCTGACACAATAGCATTATTAAGACTTTTTTAATATCTTATAAAATTTATTTAATTCAGTAGTCTTTGAAAGGTTTGAAAATAATTCTGTCTACAAGTAAATTAAATTACATCACATTTTTCCCCTGGTTTGCATCCTCCATCGCTGACTGAGAAAAGAAAACGTTTTTATTTTACTTAGCTTTAATTTGAACAAACTGATCCTTCTGCTTGTCACTGGGTCTGATTTTTCAGCCCTAAGTGTGAAGGATCTGGCACAGCATCACACATGAGATAAAGTTGTTGCGAGAAACTTCAGTATTTGTGGTACGCACCTCCTCTGGTGTCCAGCTGACTCCGTGTTTGAGCCTCTGAGCAGAAAACCAGACCTTGATCTGCTCCTCGCTGAACTTGGTTTGCGATGACAAACCAACGATTTCAGACACGGACGGATACGGAAACCTGCAACAACAACAACAACAAAAGATGCTTTGTTTGTCTGCCATAAAAAAAGTCTTAGTTGTAAAGAGCAACATTATGGAAGTCCATTTCTGCCATGAAATAAAAAATAAAAGCCCAACAGAAAGTAATAATTTTGAGTTTTAAAGTCATAATTATGAGAATAAAACTCAATCATGACTTCCTGTTGAGCTTTTATTTCGTAGCGGAAATGGGCTTCGATACTAACTGCTTTATAAAGTGGTGATGAAAAGATGTATACATTACATTTCAAAGGACTGACAAAGGCAGAGGGACACACAATGAATGAATGAGTCCATGTGCTATGCAGGAAAACTACCGGTATATGACAGGAAGTTGCATCCCTGTAGAGTCACGGTGTCCAGCAAGGGACAAACTTCGAAATTAGATTTGAAAAGTTGAAATTATGAATTTAAAACTCTAAATTATTACTTTTATTCTCATAATTATGACTATTATTCTCATAATTATGACTTTAAGTCATTAAAACTCAAAATTATGACTTATTCTTGTAATTATGACTTTAAAAGTCTAAATTATTTTTATTCTTATAATTATGACAAACTCGTATTTATGACTTATTCTCAGAATTATGACTAAAACTTGAAATTATGACTTTTATTCTCATAATTATGACTTTAAAAGTCGAAATTATGACTTATTTTCATAATTATGACTTTTATTCTCATAATTATGACTTTAAAACTCAAAATTATGACTTCCTGTTGGGCTTTTATTTTTTCTTTCATGGCAGAAATGAGCTTCCAAACAATATAGAGGGGTGTGATTTATAATTAAATTTGGAGAAACTTATGTTGAATTGAAAATTTCTCCATTGCTTATAAAACAAACATTTTTTTTAACTCGCATGATGTCATGTTGTGCAAATCATCTTATTAAGAATCTGATACTGTTTACTGCTCCAGTGCAACCTGATCGATCTCTGGCTATTTATAAACAACAAACACCCATTAAAAAAAAATAATAATAATTATATATACTATATAAAGAAACTGGAATTAGGAAGATGTTCTCATCTGTGGTGAGCTAAATGAACAGATTAATCTCACTCCCCTCTCACTTACGGGTCATTTTTGTCTTTGTTTGTCTGGCTCGATGCGAGAAAGACGCTTTGGTCACAAGCAGGCGTGACTTGGAAAAATGACTGGATAATCCAGCTTAATCCTCTGAGATCAAATCTGAGACTTCATCCTCGGTTTAAAGCTGAAAACACCTCGTGTGTTCAACTAACAGAAGTCCAGTTGCTTTGGATTAGCCATGTCCAGCATGACTGCGCAGCTATGCCAGCAACAAGAGTCAAATTCAAGCTTTCGTAAATAAAATATCCCTGACGTACAATATTCTTCTAACTGGATCTTTTGTCAAACAAATTCACCAAAAAGTGCATCAAAACAAGCTCAGGAAAAATGTGTCTAGTTCAATAATTAGATTAAATAATTGTACACAGTATGTGGGACATTTCTAAACTCATTGTGTGTTCAGCAGTAGCTGTTGAGCTAAAACTCAAAGACATTAATAAAATATAATCTAAGAAACTAAAACATAAAGGATAGATGCAGTTCTAAACAGTTCTCCTCAAGTAAAAAAAAAAAAAAAACATGAGGGGTGCGGTGACCTGTTGTAGGCGCTGACAAGCAGGACGTTGCTGTCCATGGCAGTGTTGTAGGTGGGGATGCTGCTGATGGGGATCAGGAGCTGAGTCTGAGTGTTCTGTTGGGTCTGCAAAGCTGACAGAACCTGGGCCAGTGTCCCAGGGGCCAGCACGGAGCCGCCCCCACCCGAGCCGCCTTTTATCTGCACCATGTTGGAGCTGTTCACCACGATGCTCTGAGGCACGGCCTGCACCGGTGTGGAGACGGGGATGAGGCGAGGAGCAGAGCCAGCAGTGGTCATCGGAGCGGGCGACAGCCTGGGAGGCTCTTCGTTCTCCTCACCCTCATCATCGCTTTCCACTTTGATCACATCGTCGACGAAAGTCATTTTAGGCGCAGCTGCAAATTTGTTGGGCTCTGATCTGCTCCTGATCCTCATGATAGGCGTCTTGCTGAGGGGGATGGCTTTGCGGGACGTCTCCTCCACTTCCTCGTCTTCCTCTTTGACGAAGCTGCCGTCGAAAGTGAGATCGTTGACTGTTTGCTGGAAGATGGTCTCGTTGTTTCGCTTTACCATTGTTCGTGTGAAGTTGTCCTCGCCCGGGTGCAGCCGAGCATTGTGGGCCTGAAGCGTGTCGTAGCTAAAAGCAGAAAAACATGGGTAAACAACAAAATACAACATGATAGTAAGCAATAGAATCTACTGCAATTAAATTAAAATACAAACACCTAGGATCCTAGATCAACAATGCACTTCGATCGTTCTACCTTTTGGTGTGGTAGTCACACTCTATGCAGACGTAGGAGGTGCTAATGACAACATCGGGATGCTCCGTATCAACATGCATGGTGAACAAGTTGAGCTCCGACGTCTGGAAGCTGCAGTATTTACACTCGTAGCCCCCTTCTGCCATGTTCAGGTCCATGTAGGGGTCTGGTAACAGATCCGGTCTGACGTCTGCCTCCTCACCTCGCTCCTCCATCAATGTAGAAACGTCAGAAGAAGCCGTCACCAATCCGTTACTGTCCTCAGGATCCGTTGTGTCCATGATGTCCTCCATGTCCTGGTCTGAGTCTATAGTATCTTGAGGAGGAACCATGCAGGGAGTGGTGGACTTCCTCCTGCTTGCCATACTGGGTTTTAAGGAGTTTATCAAGTATAGAAGTTAGTGCAAGCTGCCCTGCTGCAAATCCATGAAGAAGGATGACATCATTCAAGATAGTTCATTCAAAAATTGTAAATCCTGAACGGGAAGAAAGAAGCAAACATTTGTTAGCATTGTATTTTTTTGGTCCTACAACAATTTGTTTTAAATTATATTAATAATATAGTTATTACTGAATAAATGTATACAAAATGTAATGTGCAGGAGCTTTAGAAGGTAAAGCAAAAAAAAAAGGTTACTCAATAATAAAAACGTCCACTTAGTGACTGTAAATTGGCATTTTAACACTGCTTTTGCAGTGTATTAAGTGCTTAAAGAAACTCTTTTAAAGTAAAGTGTAGAAATGGCACTGATTTTTTTCCAATGTTAATCATCTCTACATAAACCGGTTATATGGCCAAAATAAATAAATAAATAAAATAAAAGAGCACAAGCCTCAATCGAGACAGTAACTCGTGTATTATTATTATATTAGCCACTTCCTGTAGCTTCAGCTTGTGTTATGGTCCAAGCCCTGCAGAACGTGCACATCCTGCAGCCGACCAAAACACATCATGCTGTCTCTGACACAACAAGCTCTAAATGTCTCGTTCTTTTCTCTCTGACAAACACGAAGGCGAACAGATCCTACCGGCTAACATTAGCTGTCTCAACTTGTGTGACAAAGACATAGCCAAGTCGTTCAGCGGTGTCCTGGTTGAGAAGCATGCACACACACGGCTGACACTCGGCTGTCAGCGCCGCGTTTACCTGTTGAATCGGCTCACGATCGTCTGCATGTTGGAACAGTTAGCTAGCGGGTAGCCGCTGTGTAGCATCTCTGGGTGACCGTCTGTTCGTACGCAGTCTTCCGCCTTTTACCCAATTTCACCGAGGAGCCCATCTGTCTCAGCCGGGCTGAGAGAGCTACTCTGACGGACGAGCTCGCGTCGACTACCGCCTGTTAGCTGCGGGTTCCGATAGCCGCGCTTCAGCACGCATTGTTTACACTACTGCCTCGCAACCAAAAACGATAGTTTTAATAAAAAAGAGGCACCGATAGTTCACCGAGTCCAACCATTTTTTTTGTGGCAATGAAGAAAGCTAAAAATTCCAGAATAATGCATCCGGTTTGTGTGTTTCGAGGTAAAAGCATTGGCAATTTATCTGAATATTCTATACGGAAATATGAACATTAAATACTATTTTCTCATTTTTAAACGACGAAATATATTTAAAAGCTTGTCTATTTTGATTCAGTAAATACAATATGTGTAAAACCGCGCTCGTCTTTGAGACGTTTATTAAGTTACTTTTATTTTGACGATAACCGGAAACGACTCTTGGCGTATTTGTAATTTTCCGCGTCAGGGTGGACGGTTATTGTACGTCATTACGTCAAACAAACTCTGCGCATTGTGTGGCGACTGATTATTAATAGTTTCTTGAACTATCATAAACTACTAACATCTAGCATTTAAAGTATGGATTATTTCCAAAATAATAAAAACACAAACTCAAGATCTTCAAAACAATTTATTTCAATAAATAATTTATTGTCTTACAATAAAATACATGAGAGTTAAGCTTATTTTTGGTGCAACATAGATCTCTAATCTTATACCAACACATTTTTGGTCACAAGTAGCTGGAGGTTACACTAGCTTTAGGCTGTTTTTTTTTTAACAAGTTATGTGTGAAACAAACTTTAAAAGCAGGCAACAAATACAGAGAAATGTGTTTATTTGCTATTGAACACAAACCAAGATCCTTAAAAACATCTTTATTTAAAGCACACATGATTAAAATTAATTAATTATCACAGCTAGATTATACACATTATATTTCTGTGAAATGTAAAGGAAGCAAATAGAGATAGAATTGATGAAATACTGTAAATACAAATGTTTTGTGTTATTATGTTTGAATGTACAAAGGCAATAACAACTTTTAATTTGTTCAGGTTTTATTGAAGGTGCTCAGGAGAAGCTGTCGATCGCTGACTTCATTTCCTAGGAAACACAAAAAAATAATGAATTCCTAAACTAGACACTGAGATTTTAATCAGTGCAAGTCTTTTTTGCAACATGCAAGTTCATCAATTCATCCACTGCCAAGCTTAATCTCAATGGAAACATTTTAAATAATTTAAAAGAAACGTGATTGCTGAACAGATCTTATTTTAGTACTAGACTCATTTGTTTTCACCTGTGGCTTATGGAGTTAGTGAACTTTAGCAGAGCCAACAACTTCACAAAATCTGATAAAGACAGTTTATAAATCTCTAAAGTAAGTATAAAATAAATTAAAAGGGCTCCTGGATACAAGAAGCGGTCAGCTGACATCAGTTTTGTTTGGTTGCCATACCTTGATGAGTTCTGTCTTGTTGTAGTTGTTTCTGTGTCTGTAGATGCACTGAGCCAGGACAGCATAAAGCTTCTCCAGTGGCTCCACCTCAGCACCTTCTGTTTTAGCCACAGTTCTGTTCAGCAATTCCTGAAAAATACAAACAAACAAGTTTACCAGTTATTATTAATAATAATATTAATAATAATAATAATAAAGTCTAGTTGTTTTTAATTGAGCAGCTAGACTATATTTAGGGTTTGGTGTCTTTTTATAAGCACAAAGCTCATCATAACAAGACCCATTCCATACAAATAAGGTAACAGCTGTTAGAAAGAATGCACAGTTATTTAAAAAAGTATAATTTGATTGATTTACCTTTAGTTTGTTGTGATCAGCTTCCAGCGGAGGTGTTTTATCTTCAGGGACCCGAGCAAATTTCTTGCTGCTGAGCACCTGTATCTGCTCCAGGGCAGCCTTGTTCTCTCTGTCATCCTTTCTGCGAGTCTCTGTGGAAGACATGGGAAGCAGGAAGAGGCGAACGTCAGGTTGAAATTTGATGTAAACAGCAGATTTTATGTGTAAAGTTACTCATTGTCCTTTTCAATAAGAGCAAAAAGAAATCGTGCAGCGGCATTTAGAATCAGTCAGTCGGTTTATATGGTGCTTTTTGGAGACCTATAAAAAGATCTGCGAAACTCAGTTCTACTTGTAATAAATGCATGGATTTTTAAAAAAGTCAGATTTTGATATAAATCTTTCAACTTTCAGAATGTTTCTCAGATAATAAAACACCACTTTAGTAACACGGCTCATAATATAATTGTTAATGTTTTGATCTGTCTGTTCACACACCAAGGTTTCAAGCTTCATCTTTGAACTCTGTACAGTAGTTAAAGATTTTACTTTCAGATTAAAACTAGCAAGGGGGTCAGGTTCAGGCAGTAAGTAATACTCTAATTATTAATGGGTTAGTTAGGGAATGAATGCATGAATGAAAAAGTGTAAGTAATACAAGGACACTGGATATTATGACTATTTAGAAGGATTATTCAAGCAAAAATAGTTAATCAGTTATCATTACACAGCATAGAACTACTGACACAATTCAACATATTTTACAACTACAGTATATTTAGTTATATAAACTCCATGTTGTTTACTTTTAATTTTAGAGATCGGTTTTCTACATCTGCAGACGTCCTTTTCTTTGTCACCGCTAAATTAAAGTTAACTCGACAAAACTTTCCTCTATCCACTCCACAACAGTCTCTGTGTATAGAAAAGCTGCAGCGATCATTAACAAGGATTGTTCTGTCTTTTTCTACCAAAGAAGCTCCTAAATATCAAATAAACTGGAACAGGCTTCGTCTAAACATGCTCCTGAAACAGTTTCATGCTGAGTAAACAAAAAATAAAGAATTCTCTTGAAGTATCTGAAGTGCATGTTTCTGTGATGGGATATCAGAGCTCTTCTGTGCTCAGCTCAGCTTTGTGTCAGCTGGCTCCATGCCCAGACTTCTGCTTGTTAAATCTTGCTCAGCAGCAGCAGCAACACTTTCACCCCCCCTTTTTTAAATTTTTTTTTCACACTTCTCATGTGCAGGGCTTTGCAGCTCAGTCGCGGTCCAGTGAAAACCAGTTAGTATGGCAAGGAGCTCACAATGCCTCAGCCAGAGGTGCAGCTTTTGTTCCAAATCTTTGTTAGTCATACAGACCTAATTTGTTTAAATAAGCCCTCTGTAACATCCTCCGTGGAGCTGGGGCAGTCTCTGAGGACCGGGTTCGAGGCCTGAGGTTCAGCCCGTGTTTGGGGAGCAGCTTGGTGTGGTTGAATCCGTTCACGAGGCCGCTCTGGTTTAGGTTGCGCTGACTCTGCTCCTCATCGCTGCTGTCTGACACGCCGGATGAGCTCAGACCAGCTGCTGAACCATTCACCACTCCGGTTCGGACACCTCTGATTTCCTCGGCGCTCGAGTCAGAATTGGCTTTGCTGGACGTGGAGGAGGAGGTATTCGACACTGAGACCGGGGGCTTCTTCTTCTTCGGTTTCCTAATGACACCGTTGCTCCACTTGGATCTTCTGGCCTTTTTGCAACGCTTTTTCTTAAGTGCTGGAAGGAGAGGTTGGGGGTTGGGATTGAGGGCAGAATAACAACAGGAATCGTCATTAAACCGAGCAGAAATGTGGCTGAGTGCAGCTGAACCTCCATTACCGTCCACTTGATCTTGGCATCTGCTTTTCTGTCAGTCTCCCTCTTGTTAACGTTTGTCCTCTCAGTTAGCAGAATCTGTCCCTTCCTCTCATCTGCTGTGACTCAGAGCTTGTTATGTTTAAATGAAAAACTCTGAAGCTTCCTGTCGTTGAAGCTTTTCCTAAACTTTTACTTTAGCTTCTGTCTGTTATTATAGAAATGTTTATTTCAGCAAGGCGGTCAAAGAAAATTCAGATTATCTTTCACAAATTAGACAATAATTGATGTAAACGTGGATTTGCTTTTAAAAACAACGTTAAATAGATTTTAATAGACCAGAAAAGTCTTAATTTCTATTTTAAAAAATCTATTTGGTTACATATTCCATTTCCAATACCCATGCAAGAACGTTTGTTAATGTCGAAATAAAATAAATCCATTATTTAATTAAAGCTTTAACTAGTAATGTTTCTTCATGTGATAGTTGTATAGCAACAGGAGATTTTAGCTAAACGTTACCTCGTGGCCCACGTCTGTTTCTGGAGAACAGAGATCTGTAGAGGCCATTAGTCCGCTGCTTGATCCCAGTTCTGTAGGACAACGCTGTCACCAAAATAAAAGTTTTGGTTTGTGATTCAGAGATTTTAATTTAATATTTAAATACAGCTGAAGGAAGTGGAAATATTTGACATCTACAGTATATGTAAAGAATTTAGACAGGTTTTAATGTAAAAGCTGCAGGAAAGATTGAAGCTTTATTTTTACCTCGTTGAATACGGGACTCTTGGATTTCTTCACAGACTCTCTCAAAGTCTTCGTCCAGTTCGTCTCTGATGATGGCTCTGATCGTATCCTTCAGAGCGCATGCACGGTGACGGATGTGGCGATCTGACACAAAAAATTTTCCATAGATTTCAAGACGTCAACATTAAAAGCCCATTTTTAGACTTAACAATTGCTACTTAAAGCAAATTCATGTGTTTTAAACATTCTTTCTTCTAACAGCCTTTTTTTTTATTAATCCACCTACTTGAAATTATCTGTTTTTGCTTTAAATTGATAGCACGTTTTTTAAATATGAGAAACTAATTACTTTTAAATTCACAGTAAAAATTTAAGACTCTACTGTACATGCACAGAATGAGTCTGGGTGCTCAGGTCTTTAGCGGCGTCTCACCCAGCGGGTCACTGTCAGGGTTGTATTCAAGAGCGTTTTGCCAGATGAGGTCGGCGTCTGACATGAATTCACTGACGGTGACATATTTCTGCTCATCGATGTTGCTCAGCAGCGTGGAGAGATCCATGGGCTTCTTGATCACCAAGAGGTAGTCTGGGATCTGGAGGACAGAAGATGTACATTTTAGAGATCCTTTGAATACATTTCACAGAAATGTGGTTACCGTAATTTCCGAACTATAAGCTGCCACTTTCTTTTTCCACACGCTTTGAACCCTGCGGCTTATACAATGCTGTTAGGCTTATTCACAAGTGCAGCCTAAATGTGTACAAATTTTATTTTTTATTTATTTAGCAGGCGCAGCTTGTACTCGGGTGCGCTCAATAGTTCAGAAATTACAGTAATTTATCTATTTATTTTTGGTTACGCTGCTCTGCTTTTCCTTAAAAAAAGAAACTTATAGTCTCAGAGTATAAAAGTTAAATCTCAACACTGAACAAAATGCCTTTACTTCCTCGATGTCAACGGGTTTGATGAAGGCCTTGAAGCGGCGGTCCAGCATCAAGCGCTCTGTGACGTTGCGCAGGAAGAGACGGAGCTCTCTCAACACGTCCTCCTCCTGCTCCTCCAGACGGAGGCGCTCCTGCTCAGACATCTGTCGCGGGGGAGGCAGAGGAGCTACAGGGAGGATCTCCATGGTTTGAGCTACTGACAAGAGAGGAAGAGGTTGAAAACATTTTTAAAATAAATGCATCCATCAGTCCATTTTATCTTTTACTTTACATTTAGTGTAATCGACCTGTATCAGCACAGCAGAGACCCTGAATCAAAGCATCTGAACAACCTGTTTTATTGTTGGAGGGTGGAGGCTCAGCTGCCTGGTTCACAATGAGATCACTGAAGAAATCTATTCTCTCCTTCCTGGTTGGAACACTCATGGTGTACACCTCCCCGTATTCCTCCCGAAACAAAAACTGAATCTGAGAATAAAGGCAAATTACAGATTGTTACAAGTTTTTTTTTTTTTTTTTTTTTAATTTGTGGCACATTTGGGTTTGATTTTGATCACAAAAAAGACTCAAAAGTGCAGAAAATAGTGCAAAATCTACAGCAATCTGTTGAGATGTTAAAAAGATTACTTTAGAATCAAAGTTCAAGCCTCACCTCTGAGTCCAGGTCCTGATGAGGGATGCTACAGGTGGCGAGGAGCAGGATGGGAGAAAATGAGGGGATGCTTTCCAGCAAGCTGAGAAAAGAGGCCCTGAGTGCTGGTCCCGCCGTCTCCCACCACTGCTGGATGTGAGGGATGTAGAGGATGCTGGGAGCTGTCCGCTTAGCTTCGCAGAACACCTGATCAGGAGGGAGAACCCAGTTTGTGGTGTTTTTACAAAATATTTTATTGGTATTCTGTCATTTAAAATGTTTTTTTAGTTTTAAATTCCTCCTGCAGCTTCATGCTGGCGCCACTTAATGACAGTAAAGAGCAGTTAGTTTAGTCCATCTTGTTCAAAATGAAACATGAAACAAGTTACAGTATTACAATAAACTTTACTTTAATCATCAAATCTGCAACCCAAAGTAAATTATGAGATTATAGTACATAAAATAAACCAAGTTTTGTTCTCTGTTGCAAAACACAGCTGTTCAACTGCAAACTTCATATTAAAATATTTAAGGGCATTTTAAAATTTCAACAGGAATAAGTGACAAAGTCCATCTACAAGATCTTGATGAAATGAAAAAGGATTTTCAAATTTCATTACCCAAAAGATTAAATGCATGGTTGTTCAAAGAAAACAGACATGCACGGGGCAACTTGTATTTTTGAGGCCTTTGAGGGTCCGAGGAGCACGTTGGTCTATACGTTTCAGGTCAAGTTCAACGTGCATTTTGGCTGAATTATTATATTAAGACTGTTTAAATAAAATTTAATTCTCTTTGATTTAGAGAATCAAAGTTAATATAAGTCACCTGTGCACAGGCTTCTTCTGGGGAGGTGCAGCTGACTCCAAACAGCACGGCTGAGTCCAGGCTGTGAACTGTGAAACGCTCCAAAGCGTGCAGAATGGCGGGGGCTAGGTGGGAGGTCTGACCAGATTCGGGGCGACCTGCCAGGAGCATCCGTGGGCGGTGAGATGTTGGATGTTTTACTGCACTCCTGCAGGAGCAAACAGAACAGTAAATGGACGAGAACCAGGCAGATTAAAGTTCTGAGTCATTAAAGATATTTAACACACCTGACACTTTCCGTTATGTTAAAGTTGTGTCAAAGCTTAGAGAAGATTTCTGAGGTGATCACTCAGATTTACTGATATGGTTAAATAATATTACTATTTAGATGCATTTATATTCTTCTAGTCCAAGTTCAAGTTCTGTTCATTTGTCATATGCAAGGTTAACACAAGGTTAACAGAACAATGAAATGTTCAGGATGAGAAGAACCAATTTGACTCGCTAAAAAAAAAAATCAAAGAACAAACAAGAAATACTAAAAGCATGCAATACGGGTACAAAAATAAAGTACCAATAAGTGAAAAAGTAATTACCGTACTGTATAATATTTACATCGTCCTCAAGAGAGATATTGAACAACAACATGGTAAAATACAACAGTGCAGTTGTGTGACAGGTTATTGCACAGGTAGTGTCAATGAGATTGAATTATGATGGTAATGTAGATACATAGATACTGTATCATACCTGATACAGCCACATGGTGCAGCAGCAATAAATAATAATAAACACATTAGCTGTCACAAGCTAATATTAGTCATATTAGTTGTCACAGATGTGGCTTAATGTTATTTCCAGTTGTTCGGTGTTATTTATCAAGAATTTAGTATAATCTGACATCTTGTGGGTAATAGCTGTCCTTTAGTCTTTTTGTACGCGATGGCAGATTCCTGCCTGAGGGTAGTAGACGGAACAGTCCTTGTGCTGGGTGGGTGTGGTCCTTAATGATGCTGCGTGCTTTACGCAGACATGTGGAAGATGTCCTGGATGGTGTGGAGACTGTTACCAGTGATGTCCTCTGCTGTTTGCACCTGCTGCTCTAATCAAATTTAACAGCTAATACTGGTAATTACCTGGCAAAGTACAGGAAGTTTTTGGTCCGGGAAGTAGAGGGTGCAGAGATGCTGCATGTTGTGGTGCCCTCTTCCTCTCCACTCATCAGACCATCGTCAAGAACGCCAGAAGTCAGATCTTGCATGCAGACAACAGATGTGACGTTAATAAGATGGAAGAATGGACCCCAGCAGTAGAGTCTCCGGCTTTGAACTTTGACTCACCTGGCTCCCTCTTTCTCTTCATTCCCTGCTCAGCGTGAGGAAACAGCCTCTGCAGGACTTCCAGGATGTGACGGAGGGCGGTGCCCAGCAGGGGTTGAACAACAGGGGACAGAGGTTTGGCTGGACAGGCAGTGGAGCGCTGCGACGCCGGCTTCATCTTCCTGATGGCTGCCACAAAGTCGCAGCTGCTGACAGAGATTGAGGAAACGTCCAGCAGAAGCTTCTGGGAGGTTCCGTAGATCTGTGGGTACCGGCGACGCAGCGCGCACAGCGCCGCCTCCGTGCACACCGCTTTGATGTCAGCACCACAGTAACCTAAAAGAGGTGGAGATTCAGGAAGGTAAATTTAAAAAAAAAACTTAATGTTGCAAACATTAAAGAAAAATGTATTGTGATCTCTCTTACCAACACATTTTTCAGCTAGTTCATCCAGAAACTCTTCAGATGGAGGAGGTTTCCACTGCTGGGTGTGAATCTTCAGGATCTCTTTACGTGACTAAAACACAATAAATAATAAAAATGGAAAACATAATTTAATTTACTTAACATGTTGATGCAAATAAAAACTTTTAAATTCTTCAAAAGTAAACTATATGTGAATTACAATACAAAATATTAGAGAGGAAGGAAGGCAGTAATAACGATAAGTAAAATAAACACCTCTCTGTCAGGAAGGCTGAAAAGGAACTCTCGGTCAAAGCGCCCAGGACGCCGCAGTGCCGGGTCGATGGAGTCCAGCCGATTTGTCGCTCCGATCACAACTACTTCCCCTCGGCTGTCCAACCCGTCCATAAGAGCCAGGAGAGTTGATACGATGGAACTGCAAGAATCAAAAAACAAGTCGTGATTTACTTGTTCATTTTGGGCCTTAAAATAAAAGCAAACGTTTGCTAAATATGACTGTAAAGACCTGTGAATCTGATCTTGTCTGCTGGATCGAACAGGAGCCAAACCATCAATCTCATCAAAAAAGATGATAGAAGGACGCTTCTGGTAAGCCTGATGAACAGACGGAGGGGCAAAAATATAACGGTCGAGATTCATTGAAGTTACATATTTACCTGACAATGTTCAGTCAGGTCATCTGGACGGTTTCTTTTTTTTTTTTGTGCTGAGACGTTTCACCCTCCATCCAGAAGGCAACTATAGATTTAGATGATCTAGAACATCCAT
>JARVLU010000583.1:24238397-24254172 GCA_031762415.1 Simpsonichthys santanae | reverse complement strand
ATCTATCTATCTATCTATCCATCTATCCATCTATCCATCTATCCATCTATCCATCTATCTATCTATCTATCTATCTAAATGAAATTAACATGCCTCCATCCAAATATAAAAGGTCATAAAATACATCTGAAACATTTTACAGATTAACTCTCAAAGCCTTGAAAGGATTCTAACATTTTCGGTTTCTGTCTTTACCTGAAGGTTTCAGAAGCCTCGAGGATCTCCTGTTAACACAAAACAAACCTCAGTATAAAAAACTAAAACACGTTCAGCAGAATATTTATGATAACGCACTGACTCTGTTCAGTCGAGTCTGAAGACGCTTGGATTTGACCTGATCAACTAAACTATTCCATCAAGGTTGTTTTCCACATTTCAGGGAAAAAGAGTACTGTAGTCACTTTGTAATCTGTGATCACTGTGCACACAATTTTGTTCCACCACGTGTACCACATGAGATGCAAAGGACAATGAAGAAAACCTTGATCTTGACCTAGATTTACAAGAGGATAAATGTCTGGCAGGTGCCATAATTATTTCAGTTTTGTTGATATGCATAAATACTCTACAAGTTATATAAATATTATGTATGTGGTAAACTTATAACAAATTGTATAATACTGTATTAAAATTGGTAGAATTGTTTTAATTGCAACCTTAATTAGTTATGATCTTTTATGCAAATTTTAATCCCTTTTGAAGGCCCATAACATTTTGAGAATTGCTCAAATGTGCTCACTTTATTACAGTGGTTTTTATTATTGTGGCTTCAAGTTTATAATATTTTTCTACCAATATATTTTAAAGTAAGACTATGTTTTGTAAGTAATACACACATGTAAAGTTAAACATCATGTTTCAAACTGAATCTGTTCAGTGGCACAAACAAAACACAGCTGCTCTATAATAACTCATTTTATCCTCTGACATTTAATCATTTCAAATCTTTATGTCACAGTTGAAAAGATTTCCGAAGTGGTTCCTGACCTCGTGGTGCTCCTCGCTGGTTTTCGATCTTCATCTTTGTGCGTTTCTGGATCAAGCAGAAACACTTTTGGATCTTCATCCTTGTGTGTTTCTGAATCAAGCAGAAACACATAAAGTGTATCTTCTTCAGCAGAAAGTCCCTGAAGAACATTTAACATGTTAGTGTTTTGAAATGACCAAGACGTCACGCTCACACTGTCAGTCAACATTATGCTTCCATGACCAGCACAGCAGTAACATGTAAATCAGTACACAAGTACAAGTGTACCAATATATCAATATTTTAGAGCAGTGGTTATAAAACTGGGGTCATGATCCTAATTTGGGTTACAAAACACTAAGCGTGGGTCCTTGAATAATCTCCAGATATCAAATTAGATTTAAGAATGATTTCTTTTTGCATATTTTCACCATAATTAACATAAAGAATAAATGCATGCAAAGTTGGAAAAAAATAAAAATGCTACATTTGTCATCATTCCTATTCTTATTTAGGGTTTTTAGCAGGTTTTACATACAACATTTTAACTGGCACTAGATGGGATGACAAGCCTTTCTTACATTCATAAAAAATAAATACATAAATAAACTTTAGCTCTGGTTTAGAGGCACAATCTTGAATATTTACTGATCTCTTTTTAATTAACATCTCAACCATTATATACTTCTTTTTGTAAGGTAAATTGAAAAGTTGTGCAGGTTCAGGTATGCATTTATTCAATTTAAAAAAGCATTTGCAATAAAAATTCAACATTAAAATCCAAACAACAAAACAGAAAGTCAGCTTTGTTACTTATCAATATTTCAATGGTTTCTGTTTTACATTTTTCTTTTTATATTGTAACATGTTGTACAGATGACAGGAAAATCTGCCTGAACGGTGTGAAATATTTGAACATTTTCAGCAGTCCCATTAACAGTTTGGCTGTTAGATGTTAAATTGTTGCTGCATTTCTACTACTAACCTACTTCTTAGAAATTTCAAGATAAACATGTGAAATGTGTTATGAAACTATATATGGCATAGACAATAATGCAAAACTGCATTACATAACTGAACTTCACTTGTTGATTAAGGACTGCACAAATTATGGCAAACAAACAGATAAATAAATAAATAAAAACACTAAAACAAAACTGTCTTTACTGATAATTTTAGTACTTTTAATCATCGCTAAAATAATGCAACTTTTTGGGGAGCCAAGTAAATAAATGACTAAAAAGTTAAAAGAAAATATAGACGGTTAAGCAAATAAACAAAAAGGCAGTTAAACAACACATGAGATGATAAGCCATTAAATAAAACAAATATTAACAAATAAAAATGCTAGGTCATACAAAAATTACTTATAAAACTTCTCTACTGAAAATTATTTTATTAATCTCCTGTAAACCATGTTGTTCTGTTGTTTATATACATAACTTATGGCATGTTTACCTTGTATAACAATAATAATAAGGACACTGACTAATAAACTGATTTAGTGGAGTAAAAATATGAGGTAAAAAAAAAACAACCTTAAATAACTGAATGTTCCTGTCACTCAAATGAGATTCATTGCACATTTGCACCTTTTCAATATTACATTTTTCACATTTTACTTTGTTGGTTACTTTCTAAATTTGTCATTGATTGTGTACAGCAAAGTAAGAATTTCATTGCTCAGGGAAATATGTTTCCAGTTGTGCACATGCCAATAAACACTGAATGTTTGAGTAAAGCCCTGTTGCTAACTTACATTCTTTTTAGGCCTCTTTAAGAAAATTAACAAAAGAGTTTGTTTTATTTTATTCATCGTAATAGGGGAAACTGAATTGAGCATAACAATTAAAGATTGCTTCTCTTGTAGGAAAATAAACTCACTAATCTGTCAAACATAAACAGCTTAATTATGATGAACTGAGTGTTTCTGTATATATTTCAGCTGATCACTGGAGATGTTGGTAACAGATCTCATCAGAAGAACACTCCACACAGAACATGATAAACGAATAATTGCACTTTAAATGATGCAGTTAAATTTTGTTTATGAGCGCGTGAGGGGTTCCAGAAACGAACTCACATCGGAAACTCCTCGCTCCTGTGGACGGGTCACCGTGCGCCTGTTCCGGGTATCTGGTGCAGATCGCGGCGTGGTCTTGGAGCCTGTGGCCGACCTGAGCTGCCTCGGGGGCGGCCGGCTGCTCTGAAGAACCCCGTCCCCTTTACCTCTACCGCGGAGCGTCACCATGGTAACGACGCACGCACAAACTGAAGAGCCGTTGGGATTGTTACTGTTAGCTAGCTTAGCGGCTATAGCACCGAAAAATAAAAACGAGAAACAACCTGCATGACTACCTTCAAAGTGTTTACGGCTGTTTTGCCGAGATGAAGCACCGCCTGTTCCGTCAGTAGATTGAGAACTGAATCTCAAACACACCCAAACAGCTTGATAAGCCGACCGGACCAAACAGAAGCCGCTGCGTCGATTTAAAAGCCAGAGTTCTGCCGCCGCCTAGTGACGTCATGACGTAATGAACGTATAAAACAAACTAAACAGCAGTAGTTTTTTTTTTTCACTTGTTTTTATTTACGTACCCTGACATTGTCATCACAGAAAATGAAATGTCTTCGTTTTTTAATAATACAATAAGTTAAATGTATGGCTACAATCAGTGCAGATATGTCTAAACAAATAGGAAATACGTTGATATTTTACTCATTATGATTTATTCACATTATGACTCAAGCAGTCTCATCATAATGGTCTGTAGGAATCTTTCTTTACTCTAATTTACAGAACAATCTATTCTAGTATTTTCTCAAAAGATAGCAACATTTCTTACTAATGATCTTACTAATCTTAATGATCTTACTCATATTTTTCTTTATTATATGTGTTTTTGTTGGATGTAACTGGGACCTTGTGTACATAGTTTCATCCCACCTTATGTACCACATGTGGTGTGTGACACATAAATCTCTCGATTCCGACTCTGAACATTTCATCAAGACCCATCTAAAAACCTGAATCATGTTTATTTAAACATATCTTGGTATCAACAAATATTTGTGAGAAACACACGTCTCCCTAATGCTAAGCCATTACACCACCACCACCACCACCACCACCTCTCGACATAAATCATGGAAAGAGATGAGCACACTGCCAAGGCAAGTAACCTGGCGGAAACACTGATGTTCATTCTGCTCGATCACTCTCCCCTCCCTGGGAATACTTCATCAGTTAGATGCTTACAAAAGTTCACTTTCTCCTTTATATCACATACCTGTTGAGGATAACTAGACATTTAGCAGACCTACTTTTACCTTCAGACACATCACCCTGTCTGACACTCTTTTCACCTGTATTACATTCTTTGCTAACTCTTCCTTCAGGACCAGCCCTGCTCCATTTCTCTTTCTATCCACACTGTGGTAAAACACATCCTGCTCCAATGCTGTGAGCTTTGCTGCCCTTCCATTTGGTCTCTTAGAAACGTGCTATATAAGTATAGTTACCATTTGGACACATAAAACAGCTACCTTCCTTCTCTGCATCATGTCAGCCAGCTCTCTATGTTTGCATGTCATTGTCCCCACATTTAGAGTTGCAACCCTCAGCCCTACACTCTTTTCCCTTTGTCTCCTGACACATTTTCTTCCTTGTGCTCTTCTTCTTACAGTAGCACATCAGTCGGTGCCCTGTTTGTCAGCAGCACTGTTGCTGGTCTTTGTTAACCTGGGCCTAAACTGATACGAGTTGATGAACTTGCATGTTGATTTTGGCTCAAGTGTTTTAAGTCGGTACCCTTCCTGACATAACCTTCATCATTTACCTGAGCTTTGGACCAGTACAAGAGATGCACTGGCTTGCGCTCCATAGTGGCTGGTTTATATCTGCCCAAATGGAAGTCCCATGAAGTGATACAGGCATGAACAATAGAGGTTAAAAAGAGACAAAACTTAGATTTATTTTCATTGTGAAAATCTGTGTCTAGAAATAAACATTTTGCCGCAATAAAAAGAAATTAAAGTAAAGTCTACACATCCTGCTTCTTATTCTTAGCATATATTTTACAAGACCCCACATTGCTTTCTCTTGCTGGTTTGAGGATTTAGTTTAGTAAATAAATGGAAGTAAATTCTGTTTTCTGACTATGTTAATGCCTTGTTTTCCACCTTTTTGCCTGATATATGTTTAGAATGACCCATACTGTAGATACTCTCTAAAACTACAAGGCACTGATAAAGTTGGCATCATTTCCATGAGGAACACATTGAAATGACTGTCACCTCTTACAGGTTTTTGTTAAATTTCTTATTGTTATTTCTTATTTCCTGTTTTTATTGTTTTGGTAGACTGTGACCAATGACTTTCAACATAAATGCAAACCCTGACCCCAAAACCTAATCTTTAATGATTAGCCCTAATCCTAACTCTGACTCCAGATGTAACCCAGGACCCCCTGCCCTAAACCTAACCCTCTGACCTTTGATCCTAAACCTAACCTGGACTCCTGATCCTAAACCTAACCCTCTGACCCTAAATGTGACTTATAACCTTGACCACAAAACTTTTGACCTTTGACCCTGACTTTGATCCTGACTAGGACCCCTGGCCCACTGCTTCACTGGATACTCACCCTCCTCAAAGCACTTTGAGTTGGGTCGTAACAGAAGACCTGGGTGGGGTGATAGGGCTCCGTGTGTGGTGAGTCAGCGCAGCGATGGTTAGTGCACTAATTCTGAAGGCAGAATTCTAATTGTTTTAATCCTAACTCTAAAAAAAAAAAAATCCATTTTGATTAATGTTTGGATTGTGTCTACTACAGATGCGGCCCATCAAGTCTGACTGTTACAAAGCTCTCAGTTTATTTGTTTGCATTTGCATATTATGGTGAAACCAAAGTGTATCAAGATGTTTTAAGTCTGATTACAGAGCAACAGCACACCCTAGTGGAGTAAACCAGTACTGAAACAACCACACATTTTCTCAGAAGAAAACATTTCAGACAAATTTACAGTACAGTCCAAAAACCTGTTGTTTTTAACAACTTATTTATGGAAAACATGTGATTTCTGAAAATGAAATTTGTCACACAATTTGCGAGCACACACACACACGCACACAAAAAAATCCATCTATTGAAACTGTCTGAAACCCGCAAAGCTATATGACTTTTATTTTCTTCTGATTGAAAGAAGGAAGAGAATCACATTGTTGTTGCAAAGTACAATTGTTATCAAATCCAGATTATCCAAAAGTTCACAAATGATAATCAAAAGAAAGTGCAAAAGAACCAGCTTCAATGATCTTAATTCAACATAAACTGGACAATTTGAAATATTTGAGACAATCTTTAGATACTTAGTGTTTCTCAAACCATCCCACAACCCTGGTCATCTTAAATGAATTATAAAGAGTTTGTAAACATAACGTTTCAGTGTTAAAGACTGAGCAAAACATTTTTAATGAGTACAGAATATAAGAGTTAAGTAAAAAAACATATTTAGATTTAATTACATAGCCAGTAACACAACAACAAAACATGAAAGTACAGAAATGTCAGTAAAAAATAGATATAAATCTTTCAGATGTATATTTTGTATTTTATTACTAAGACTGTGGGCATTATAAGAATATAAAAATATTTACATTTAAAGCATTTTATGGGTTTTAACAATCATTTATTTACAATCAAGTTAGGTTTTCTGCACAAAGCAAGAACTTTAAAAATGTTTACACTGCATATCATGTTAATGAACTGTTTCAATCATTTTATTTCGAGAAGAATATCACAAAACTACAACACTTTCCTTTGCTTTCCACTCAGTTTATCCAAAGGATTTCTGGTCCTTTACATTTATTATGACTTCACAAAAACAATAATAATGCTTCTGGAATTTAAAGTGTTTTAATTCAAATCATTTTAAACAATTTTGAAGCATCACAGTTGATGTGAAACTTTTCTTTCCACATTTTAATTTATGTTTCTCCTTCAAATTAAACCTTACATTCAAATTATGGTGAATAAAGTTGGTTATGAAAATCTTCTCACCCTCATATTTTTTCTCCCTCCAATACATTTGAAGATTAGAATAACTTGTTTCTTTTGAAGTGAGGTTGTGTGAAATACCGTAATTTCCAGACTATAAGCTGCTACTTTTTTCACAGGCTTTGAACCCCGCGGCTTATAATCCTGTGGCTATTTTATTTTAAAAACAATCTGACCCATGGAATTACTGAACAGGTCACAGTTAAGGCGATCAATCTGGCTGTTGAAGATGGAAATAGAGCTGCTGCAAGCTTGGCATTTCCTGGTAGGCTACTGGATTTATTTATTTATTTATTTTTAACCAACTGTGTTACAGGCAATGTTCAGAAAAAATAAATAAAAATACTGTACTTATTTATGTATGCTAGTGGTTCCCAACCCTGTTCCTTGAGGAACACCATCCTGCATGGTTTAGTTGTTTCCCTGCTTCAACACACCTGATTCAGTTCAATTCAGTTTATTTATGTAGTGCCACATCACAACAGTTGGCTCAGGGCACTGTACAAAAGCATTCACATACTGTACACAGAAAAGTCAATTAATAAAGTTCTCTGTCTAAGGAAGGAAGTGATTTTGTGGAATGATTCAGTGATTTAATTACTTCCTCTCATTCTGCAGAAGCCTGTTAATCACCCATTTATTAAAATCAGGTGTGTCTCTACAGGAAACAACTGAAACATGCAGGATGGTGTTCCTCAAGGACCAGGGTTTGGAACACCTGGTGTTGTTACCAGTACATATTTAATTAAAAGTTCCTAAAATCCTTCTGTGTAAATATGTTACAACGTAGACACCTGTGGCTTATACATAAGTGTGGCTTATATAGGTACAAAATAATAATAAAAAAAAAAAATAATTTAGTGGGCTCTGCTTGTATTCAGGTGCGCTCAATAGTCCGGGAATTATGGTACTAGAGAGAGGTCACTGTCTTACGCAGGAAAGATTCCCAGGAAAACTTTAGTCCACAGCCAGAAAGAGGCAAACAAATGAGCAAATTCAAATCAACCCTCAAAAATGTTATTACAGTAAAAATTATTTTATTTTGTAAATTCTGCAAAACTAATGTAAGGGGGAGGGAGAATCACATAATGCTTGCTCAAACTGCTAAACTGTTTTAGATGGTAAAGAATCAGTGTTGTACTGGTGGCCCTTGCATTGTTGTCTTCCTGTTTTCTCCTCCAGCTTCTCCAAAGTAAGAGCTCATGGTCCACTGCAGGAAGGACACTGACTACTTATAAACACTTCACCCAAGCACACTTCTGGTAGACCAAATAACATTGGTAGATCTGGCTCCAAGACACCTCATTCACTTTGCTGCAGTAGTTTCGCACTTTGGTTCGCATTTTCTGTGTCGACACTACTTCGGCTTGAAATCTCATCTTTACCTGTAGAGAAATTCACAATGGTGTTAAAATGTTGCAACTTAACTCTGACTTTTCAATGCATCTAGTTTTATTAACACATATGCACCTTTATGAAGTATAATATATAAGCCTATGTGCATGAAGATTTGATTTTATATTTTCAGTTAAATGATACTTACTTCCGTGCCCAGAGTCGCCGCTGTTGATTGAACCTGTGAAAACATTTAGGTCATCCATTAAAGTTTGGGATTCAGGTTTAGCTTGTGTAAAATGCGCAGCCTTTTATTCAATTTATTTTGTTTTATTTAAAACCTTTTGTTTTTTCTATTCACTCCATACATCATCCAAACTTTCATTAAATTTGTGTTTTTCTTCCTGTTTGTTATCCTTTTAGCAGATATCCCTTGCTTTTAGTGTCTCTGCCTCTTTTCCTTCCTTATCAGTCAGTCAAAGCAAAACCAGTTTTAATTCTGGTTCAGCTGGAAGTCTTTAACCTGGTTCTGCTCAGGATGGTGAAGATCAAAGCATTTTGTTCTTTTCGTAACTACTAACCCTAATTATCCACTGACTCACTGCATTGACATAAACAGAATAATGACGGGATTGAACTGTTCATGATAAAACTGCAATGCATTTAACTTAACGAATTGAATAATTATACATAAACTTAAATCTTTTATAATTCCATTAGGTGGATTTTAGTGTAAAACTGTAGGTAAATAAATAAACTGAATTAAAATAAATACATAAATAAATAAATAAAAGACACTTACCGGTACCTTTAACCAATGGCTCTTCCTCGTCTTTTTGGGTTGCATCACTGGTTATAGCAGCTGTGCAGGACACAGAGACGTTAATACAATATAGTAATGTTTTTAATATATCCTGTAACAATCATAAATACATAAAATAAAATAAAATGCATGAAACACTTACCGTTGGGATTTGGTGATGATGTATCGCTTATGTTACTGCCTGCACACACACAGGATATATAAAATTTACAAATCATTTTATTTGTATTTGTTGCACTTTTATACCGATTTTAGGCACCACAAAAATATATGATTATTATTATTATTGGTTAAAAATGAAAGTGAATTTCTGGCCTGACAGCAACAAGAACAAAATCGTAAAATAAACTAAGGTCAAGACATAACTTATAATGACAAAATGACTTTTTTGTGCTTAAAATTACAACTGATGGATTTTAATCTGAACTGTCAAAAAACAAACAAAAAAAAAAGTTACTTCTATCACCAATAAAGTAAATTAAAGCCATCAAGTAAGATGGGACTTAAAAAAATCCTATATTGATGCAAAAGTGTAACATATAAAATATTAAAATCAATAATAATTACAGAATTCACAAGTGATAAAGCAATGCACTTACTTGGCATATTAACAATAGAAGAACCTGGACCTGATAATGAAAACAAGACAAATACTAACATGCAGTATCTTTGTACTGGTACATACAAATAGTTCAGTAAAATCAAAAGGTATTTTTATGTCAGAGTATTTAAAATGAACAAAATGCAAAGCAAACGTAACGTAAAAGTGGAACAAAGCAATTATTGTGCTGCTCCTATTAGAACACAGAAACACGGTACTCACTTGGTGATGCGCTAATCTGGATGGTACGATTGTAGCCTGGAAAATAACAACAGTAACAATATATTAGAACACTTATTGACAAATTATTTGTATCAACTTTCCAACAAAATTAGAAAATTTAATAAAATGAGACCCATTATGAATGAAATGCAAAAAAAAAAAAAAAAAAAAAAAGCAAATGCAGAAAAATTTGTAACTAAAAAGGAATGTAATTACCGTAGTGGAGAATTAAAAAAGAAAATGTATGTAACATAACACTGTGTAATAAAACATTATTTTATGTCCTGATGTAAGCTCAATCGTCCATGTAAAAATAAAAAAGCTGGTTTTGGAGGTCGCCATCAAACCGACTTATCCAGGTGCTATTTATAGGACTGAGTTCATGGTATGGCCTCAGACTCATGACATCTTTTGATGAAAGACGAAACATTTCAACAAGAAGAATCCATCCAGAGGACTTGAATTAACTTTTTTAAATGAAAAACATTGACAAACAATCATGACCTTATTACAGATCCAAATCATTCCTAGGCCTGTCATGATAACAAATTTTGCTGGGCAATTAATTGTCTCAGAAAATATTGCGATAAACGATAATATAGTTTGAAATTTGACAATAATTATTAGTAATTATTGTCAAATTTAAGAAGAAAAGTTTAATTTGTTTTGAGTGTAGTATAAGACTGTTTGAACTGAAAGATGGATAGTGAGGGAGCGAGCAGCGTCTCTTTACAAAAAGTTGAGAATTTCAACTGATTAAAAAATAATTTCTCAACTATTGAATGTACGAAAAGCAGAAAATGCAGACGCTTACTTTTTAATACTGTAAAAGACTCAGTGAATTTGTCGTATAACGATTCCCAGTCCTGTCACTAAATGTGACCTTTGAGCTTTTCACAACACCCATAATAAAAAACACAGACCTTTGCTCCTGATGAAGAACAAGACAACAGCTGCACCTCATTTTTATAACCAAAATGAATATACTGCTGGATTAAACTTTTGTTGAAGCACCTTGATAACGGTTTATCTGTTTTAACTGTGCTCTAGAAATAAAGTTGACTTGACTAATTACATAGTACATTAAATATATTGTTTAGTAAACCTGTTCAATTATTATTCATTCATAGTCTAATGGGAAAACAGCTATTCTGTTGGTTGTGTCCTTGTTCTAGGAGCAATAAAACTGTAATAACTCCCGTTTATGACGGCAAAAGTTACAGAACGCTGCACTTACACTCGTCGCAGTTTCTCTTTTTATACAAAATAACCGACACAACAGCCACAATCAGCACCAGGATTCCTACAGCAGCTCCACCAATGATAGCAGCTGTATTTCCTTCTTCTTTAGGCAGACTGTGATCTAAAACAAAAACACATTCACTTTAGGATATAATTTTAGTTCTCTTTTGATACATCTGTGTAGCATGTGTATACTCCACATGTCTACATGCTCAATGTTAACTTTTCTTATGCTGAATGTGAGTAAGAAGTTCTTGCTTATGGTGTCAATATAGATTTTAAAAGGAATGGTTACTAGATGATCATTTAACTCAACAAACCAACATGAGCTTCTAGCTGGATCAATTGTATCTCATATCACTCAAAGGTTTCTATTTAGCTCAAAAAGCTTCAACACGATTGCAAAGAAGGAGTTCTCGGAACCAAAACTGGTCCTTCTGTCTGTGGTGCAGTAACACAAAAAGATGGAACTATGGTGGTCCCTCGCTACTCCGCGGTTCGACTTTTGCAGACTTGCTCTTTTGTGTTTTTTTCAACTGTTAACTTTAATATTACTCACGTGATTGGGACGGTACGAGATAAAACGTTAACAAAATTAATTAATACTTTGGAGAGGCACCACAATTTTGTAGTTTTCTTTCAATAACACCAGTCCAAGAACTACACTACCCAGAAGCCAACTGTGCTTCTGGTCGCTGCTTTCTGTCGAAATGGAGGGAAAGTTTTGATCCGATCCAAACCCGACTAAAAACTTTGATCCTTATTCACAGTGAGTTCGGCACTCAGTGGGTGCAGAGCCATACAGAACCGAACCAGAACCAGACAAAGGCTGATAAGTACCCATACAGAATTCTGCAGTAGCTACTGTGCAGAATATAGAGGTATGTTGTTAAAATGACGTAGGTTTAAGAGTTTAGAACGTTACAAGAGTGTGGGAAGGGTTTATAAAGCCTTAAAATTAGGGATGCACAATATTGGATTTTTGGCCGATATGATATGTTAAAACTTATTTTGCTGATAACCAACCCAATATTTTTAAAATATACTTTCCTTTGTCAGAACATAGCCTGCAGCACCAGCACAACATGATGACGTCACATGTGCCTACCTGATCTGATCACGGCAGAGAGAATGAGTTATTTTGATGGAATGGCCGATGTCTGACATTTAACTTTAAGGCTAAGATCAGCCAATACCGATACTATGCCGATAATATTGTGCATCCCTACTTAAAATATACATACATACTTGAATAAATATAACGTTCCTACTTCGAGGTTTTTCACCTATCGCGGTGGCATGTGGAATGCAACCCCCGCGATAATTGAGGGGCTACTGTAATTCTATAGAGGTGATTAAAAAAATCTAAAACTGTTCCAGCCGCCTGACGCACACATTTTCAAGAATTAACCAAACGTCAAATTCAGCAGTGGATATGATCACGTAAGGTCAGCCAGTTGGAGAGCACTTGATCCCTTACGAAAAATAAAAGGCAAACAAAACAAACAAAAAACAGAAAAACAGACAAATTACAAATTATAAAGTTGCCTACCCCAGTTCTTCTCAACATACACGCTGGACAACTTATGAATGACTTCACAAGTGTAGGTGGAAACATCAGACTTCAAAATCTCCACACGGTCTTTTCTTTGGAACGTGTCGTCCTCGTTGGGACGAACCCCGAATGACTCCACTCCATCGTCCTTGGTGAGGACACGGCCATTTCTTTTGATGTGCAGGCTGATATCTTTTGGGTAGAAGCCTGTGGCCAGGCACGTCAAGACGATGTTTGTGTCAACTTTGCTTTTTTTTGAGTACAAGAACACCTCAGGTGGAGCTGGAAAGATAAAATGAAAAGCTACTTAACGATGCATTGAAGTCACCACATCTATGACAGGTTAAATTTACATTTATTATTAAATATGCACTCGGAATCTTTGTTAATACTAAAAATAAAACAAGAAAATAACATTATTTTCATGAACTTACAGGCTTTCTTAAGCTGATCTTGTCCAAAGCCTCTGAACTTGCCCATCCAGTCCATACACTCCTTCTCCAGGTATCCTTTGGTGTATTCCTTCAGGACCTGGACATCATCCCACTTTCTCTTGGTTTCTTTCGCTGCATCGGTCGTGGCGACCCAGATTTGGTTGTCATCGTCGAAGGACAGAAAGTCGTCTCCATCGTAATTGTACATGTCCATCCCACGGACGAATTTTACAGTGCCATCAGGCTGACTCTCACCCACACAGCCATGCATCCACTGAAGAACATGGGTATCTTGGAGCAAACAAATAAAACGAGATAAATAGCATTTCCTGCAAAAATGCAATGTGAATGCTTATTGCTGAAGAACTTGCTGACAAACAGCTGAAATTAGCTGAAACATGCTGAAATGTAGCCAAAATGGAAGAACAAGCCTAACTTAGAAGAAGAAAGCAGAAAGAACGCATATTTGCTGAATTTGGTTTAAATAAGCAGACATGAGCACAACAATTAGTGAAGAAAAAAGAAATTAGCACGAAATAGCTGAAAAGTAACTGAAACAGCTGAAATCTTAAATTTCCAGAATTAAGTGGAGAGAGAACAATTGTGACCGATTAGAATGAAAGCAGAAATGTGCGCAAAAGGGGAAATTATCTGGAAAAAAAAAATAAAAATAAAAAAATAAACAGCTGAATAGTAGCTAAAAAAGCAGAAAGAAGCTTACATTACCAGAAGAAAATGGAGAAAGCACAATTGTGCCCAATTAAGTTTAAAGAAGCAGAAATGAGCATAAAAGTGGAAATTATCTGAAAATAAAAGCAGAAAAAAAATTGTTGAATAGTAGCTAAAAAGGCAAAAAGCTTAAGCAAGTGACGAGAGTACATTTTTGCTGAATTAGGCTGAAAATTTTTAAATGAATGCAAAAAATGTGGAATAAGCTGAAAAAGTTAAAATTAGCACAAACAGCTAATAGCTGAATAGCAGCAATAGCTGAAACACAGAAATAAGCTGAAAGGAGGTTAGCAGAATAAAGCTGAAAAGAGCACAAAACAGCTGAAATTAGCTGATAATAGCTGAGTTTAAAAAAGTGAACAGAAGGAAGCTGAAAGAAGCTGAACGGAAACAAAATGTGAAAGGAGCAGTAAAAGGTTCTGAACAGATCTAAAGGATGGAGGATGTAAAATTAGCTCAATTCATTTTCTGTGAGGAAATAATGATAGAAAAGGCTGACTATTTCCAAAAGCTAAAGTTGCACCAACAGCTAAAGTCACAGCTGAACATTTTGATTTGCTGAATTGTTGAAATAGCACAAAAATGTCGGAACCAGTTAGATGCAGAAAAATGTACGGAATACAAAGTAGATTAAAGTAACGATTGTTACCGTTGCATTGTGTGAATGCTTCATACAGAATAAATTTACCATTAGGGAAGATTAATTTAACAAAATATTACATTGTTAACTATGACTTTAGCTACTTTCATTCAGTCCTACCCGTGTTATTCTGTCTCAGTCGGTTCATCAAAATTTCAATGTTGACCTTGAACCATTGCTGCTTGTTTTTCCTGGACAGCGTGCCTTTATCCCAGTACTCCTGCTCAAGATTCTCCTTCATCCACGACTGTTTGGGAACTTTCTTTTGCTCATCGCTGTCGTAGTAGTCAATCATCCTGTTGTCCAGCAGACCCATGGCCGTGAACTCATGGAAGCCCGGGAGACCCACGCCTTTGGAGAAGGCCGTGTAGATGTAGGTCAGGGAGTGGATTTCTAAAAATCATAGAGGTAGAAAACACATTATTAATAATGTGAAAAAGACTTTGCAAACATCTGCCAATTTCAGCAAATCTTGTTTACTGAGCAAGTTTAAGACATTTTGCATTTAGCGCACAGTTTAACGGTTTAAATATTTGGTTATGTGGCAGAATCTATTGCACCTGATCGTAAATGTGTGCTTTATGTTTCTAAAGTAAAACTTTCATCACACAGATCTGTTCAATTTTAACACACATGTACACTGAACAGACTTGTGAGAACTGATTTTCTATCAGGACAATACTAAAATATGAGAGGAAAAAAAAAAAAAAACAGGCCACTTTCTAAAGTATGATAACGTGACATTATAAAATTACAAAATAAGTTTCCTTTACATTTAAGAAATATTATTGTTTTAGAATAAAATCAATTATGCACTTGTTTCTTAGCTATTTAGCCTCTTACTCAGACGGATCATATATTTATTAAATACATAAATATTTGTGTAAACAGAAAATTGAGGCCTCTGTTGTTGTCACTTGCTGAAAAGCCGTTAAAGCTGCAGGGCATAAAGAAATATCCGTTTGCTGGGATTCCAAAATTAATGCATTTACTGGGAAAAAAAAAAAACTGTTATGGGGAGTGTGTGGTGAAGAGGTTAGAGAAGGTGGGCCTGTGATCGGAAGGTCGCCGGTTCAACTCCCCGGTCCAACAATATCAAAATGGTGGGAAAGACGAAGCGCCCACACCTGCCTGCTAAACCTTTGAGCAAGGCCCTTACCCCCCCCCC
>JARVLU010000583.1:24214586-24226095 GCA_031762415.1 Simpsonichthys santanae | reverse complement strand
GATTGCTGGACCCCCCCCCCCCCCCACCCCCACCCCACCTCCAGCCTGAGGCTCAGAGGAGAAGAAAAGGAACCTTGTTCGATCCCCGCGCGCAGCAACAAGAAGCGCTTAAATTCTTTAAAAAGACAAGAACCTGTGCAGAAAAATAAAAAAAAGTTTGACTCACGCATGAACTCCAGACACGCGAGACACCTCCCCAGCGCCAGAACCGACCTCTGCGTGGACATTTCTCTCACCGGACCCGTGCGCTCTCAGACGACTTATGAATCCAAAATTGGTTCCTGTGCGTTTAAACTTCTCATCCCGTCCCGACAGCCCGGTTCCGTCCACACCCGAACCCTGGAGCCCCACAGCTTCACTGCCGGGGGGGGTCACCGAGGTTCCCCGACCCACTTATCCCGCAGGAAACTGGGTCAACAGCAGAACCGCGTCCTGCGCTGGAGAGGTTCTGCTGTTCTTCTGTGCTGGGTCAGCTCAGCTGTGGCACCGGGCCTGACCGAGGGAGGGGGGAGAGGGGGGGAACAAGAGATGCAGCAAAGAACAGAGACTCATGGAGACCCAGCCTGAGAGGAGGGAGGCCCTCAGGGGCCGTTCAGAGGCCTCGTCACGTTCACTGCAGGAATGTTGCAGGAAGAAAGCTGCACCCACTTTTCATTTCGAGTTCTGATCCAAAACTCCTGAACAGAACAACTCCAACAGGAACAAAATGTTCCTCCAGCCCACGAGACGCTCGAGCTCAAAGTAAAACATGAGATTTGCACATCTCTGAATTCTTTTCAGAATAAGGGTTGTACATGTTTTGTTGAATAGCTGCTGGGACTTTGCACAAGAGAAACGTACAGATGTGTAACTCTACCCCCCCCCCAACGTGTAAAAACCTAAAAGGCTGCAGATCTGAGCTCAGTCACAAAGAGGAGTGCAAACAAAAACTAAATGGACCTTTTCTTTAGTTTTCAATGTGACGTGGCTCTGAGTCAAACTGGACTCAGACCAGCAGGAATCAGATGACCTGCAGTTTGAATGAATAAAAAAATCTATGGTTTAATTAATATCTTTGGTCATTTGCTATAACTCATTCCAGCTGATTGAACTCACACAAACACCTGTTCCTGTTAAATTCCTCATTTCTTGAGCAAACCCTTTGACTTACTGTTGATACATTCGTGGTTTCTAAACAGGAATTGCAATTGACTCTTGTTCAGGTTGCAGTTTACTTCACCGTATCTGTTTATTTTTTTATTTATGCTTCATATATTTTGCTTTTTTTGGATGTAACTTGGACCCTGTGTACATAATCTTGTTTCATCACATGCACCACATGTGGTGCGAATGACAATAAAGACTCTGACAAATTCGTTCCACCTGAGGTACCAAGTGATGCAATGCAAACGACAATAACGTCTCCTTGAACCTTGATATCACCGACTTTGACGAGTACATTTAAAAAAAAATCACTCCTCCTAACATGTTAAGTCTGGTGACAACTTACAGAACCGTCTAGTTGAAGCGTTGGCGGTTTAGCTAAAGGAAGAGGTTTTGTCCTGTTTGCCTTCAATTCACTGAGCTTTTGGTTTTACTGGTCTCTTAAATCATCTGCCTCGTTGCTGAAGCAGTCTGATGGCTTTAACAGTTAAAACACTCATTGCAGTTACCGCACTTCGCGCCGTACACGTCGCACCGCTGTATGAGTCGCATCTATTATGCGTCACCGCTGACAACCTGGAACATGGGCCCACGTTGTGCCAAAACTCGATGGGCTGCCAAATGGCGGCAGCGTGCATGGGAGGACTCACTGTGCATTTCTTTAGAATTTACCCAGATAACCACTAAAAACAAGTATTTGTTTGCTCAACATTATAGTAAAGGTGTGTCTCAGTCTAACTTTTCCTTAATAAATGCACTTTGACAGTCAAATCAGCTGCATTTCGCCTGGGCCGTGCAGCAAAATGCAGATTTGACGTCTGCTCCAGGATTTCCGGAGCAAGACCAAGGTGGCATAGTATGGCAAGCCAAACATCTCATTAATAGCCACTTTTACTTATTGAGACACTTGGCTTGCCACCTTACTCGACCGCCCTCTAGTGGCTGAAAATGGTAGTGTTAAATATTTTCCATGTCAGAATGAATTAAAAATAGTCTGATCTCAGGCAAAAACTGGTTATAAATATGGGAAAATAAATGTACATTAGTTGCTTTGGTGTATAAGTCGCAGGGCATGCCAATTTATATGAAAAGGTGCGACTTATACAACTAAAAATACTGTAATTAATCCTCGTTCGTCTTGGAGTCATAACATGCCAAGAGTAAAATGAGTAAAATGGACAAAGGTTAGCATCAGTTCCTTTTAATTGTTCAATGCATGGCCACACACACATATACTGGTTTCTGCACTGTGCATGTTGGGACAGTCACTATGAAGATGGACACGGGACACATTGTAGGAGTTTATAGAGATCTAATCACATTCCCCAGGAAAAAGGTCAGCTGATCTCTTTCATGTAGGCTCACCTTTTCCACGAACACAAAGCCGATCAGCTTCTTCGTTCCTGCTCACTCCAACCTGATGAACAGATTCTAGTTTCTTCTCATCAGTTTGGGTTTGTTCGGTGGAGCGACACACAACAATCCTTCCCTTTACCGTAAACATTCCTGCGATTATCGTTCAGATTCAGCGTACACAAAGCAAAACAAACGTTTGGGTACAAAAATAAAATCCAAATTAAAACTCTTTGAACAGGGCGACAACGCCAGTTTCTTCTCTTTGACAGAAATATCACAATACATTAGGTCACAGGTCACAAAAGTTCACCGCAATCAAAGAAAAACAAATCCAAATTAAATAAAACTGAAGCCACGTAGGAAAGAACCCGATCCCGGAGAAACACACACGTCTTCCTCAAACCTTCTGTAAGCTCCGAGGCGCCTGGTTTGGTTCTGATTGATGGAAGCCTCAAGCGTCAGACAGTCAGAGTGTGTGTTCCCGGCCTCAGACGTCTCACCTTACACCCTTGCCTTTATAAAGCGCAGTCCTACGACCCTTGACCCCATTTCCAAAAAGAAGACTGAAGGAAGGAGTGAATGAAAATCCAAACCACTGCTCTAAATATCTATATGGATTCATCTGTTGGTGTGTGCAGTTCCTCTCCACACATAAGTTTGCTAACATTTACAGTGTTCCTGGTTAGAGGTGAACCAGGGGCACTTAATTTGCGTAGCGTCATCCCACCGCTGCCTCCCCCGACCACCAGGGGTCACTCGTTGGGTTTAGAAGCTGAGAGGTGGGAGAGCTGCTGCTTCTTGTGGCGTCGGGTTTGCCCGCGCTTCTTTTGAATTTTATTTGATAAATATTTAATACTCCGCTGTATTTTCTTGTTCTGCCCTCTGAGCTTTAACTCCACCATCCTGCCTTCTTTTGAGTTTTGTTGCCTTTGGAGACGCAGATACACACCGAGCAAAAGAGTGGGAGAGATAAGAGGGAGCGAGTGTTGTGATCGATCGGCTGCTCGCAGCGTCGACAGCTGCCCCCCGTTGACCTCTCAGCCCATCTCCTTCCACTGGCGGTAGAAGTCCACGATGTTTTTCAGCTCCATGCCCGCCGAGCCCACGGCCTGGATCGCCAACTGGAAGAGAGAAACTACCGTAAATAGCTGCAACTTGTTAGCCAAGAAACACCACAGGGGGGAAATAAATCTAACAAGTTTAAGGCTTTAACATTTTTTAACCCAATATTCTTAATCTTATTTTTAGGCTAGCATATAATAATACTACATTACTTGTAAGCAGGGGTGCACCGATTTCAATTTTCTGGCCGATCACCGATTTCTAAAAAGTCTGACTTGCCGATTCCGATTTTGGCCGATAGCGATTTTGTTTTATAAGCGACACCGAAAATTAAATGTCACAATGCACCTTCAATTTTCCAATATTATTTTATTGAAAAACAGACCCTTGAACAATATCCTAGAAACAACACAAACTTGTTTTAACTGGCCATGAGGTAGTGCTCTGAAATATAAATGAAGTTTAGACAATTGTTGTTAAAAATAAAATAAAAAAATCGTTAAAATCATTTTCTCATTCAAGTATTGGCCGATTTCTGATTTCCCAAAATTAAGGAAATCGGGGGTCGATTTATCGGTGCACAATGAAAGTGAAACGATCACTGAAATCACTTTATATTAGTTTCTCAATCTATAACAGTAAAAAAAAAAAAAAAAAAAAAGTCCTGCTTGATCCTCAGTTTTTATTCTTGACTGATGTCACTCCTTTAATCCTTGTTTCTGTAGCAGCAGATTCACTTATATTTCTACCTAAACAGCTTGAAAGTCATAATTTGTCTGATTCCACCATATTTGTTTCTGATACGACTACGGTCAGTTTAACGTCGGCCCTGTGAGTTTAAGATTTAGCGGAGCTTTGTGTACATCAAGTGCATACCCACATTTTAGAACTGCATATTATATTTGAAAAAATACTGACGTAAACACCTTCAAACTGCAGCATTTGATAATTTGAGTTTTGCAAATAGTATATTTCTGCAAAAGAAAAAAAAAAGGCCAGTTCACCTATTACTGCGATTGTTGCAAAAGATGATACCTACAAATCGTCGAGGCAAAAAACAAAACAAAAATAGGCCAACAAAGTCCATGCTCAATAATCCAGGTATACAAACTAACAATTTTTAGTCATGTCATATGGACAGTTTCTTTTTTAAAATTATTACAAGAAATTGTTGGATTGTATACCAGGATTATTGAACATGGACTTTGTTGGTTTTGAACCAGTTTGACATGACTGTCGACGAGGGAGAGGGCCGGCACCGGAGGAGGGGGCGTGCCAAAGAGACCATCTTAGCACCATCATAACTGGTTTGTTCCACTTTGGAGTAAGCTGTTGGGAAAAGAATCAGTTTTGTGTTGTGTGTCCTTGACTGATGAAGCCTTCTGGATGGAAGGTGAAACGTTTCAGCACAAAAAAAGAAACTGCCCAGATGACCTGACTGAAAATTGTTTGATTGTATACCTGGATTATTGAGCGGGGAATTTGTTGGTTTTATTTCAGCTACTATTTAGGTGTGTTGTGCTAATTTTAGCTTTTTCAGTTAATTCCACATTTTTGAGCTCATTTAAGCTCCACCCACTTCCTTCTAGTAGGTTAAGCTTCTTTCTGCCTTTTCGGCTACTTTTTAGATTTTTTGGGGGCTAATTTTAGCTTCATTTTTGTTTAAGCTCATTTACTAATTTTTGTGCTAATTTCTGCTTATTTCAACCTAATTCAGCAAATTCATGTTCTTTCTGCTTTCTTCTGCTAATTTAGGCTTGTTCTTTCATTTCAGCATGTTATTTTTTTTTGGCTAATTTCGGCTGTTTTTCAGCAAGTTCTTCAGCAGTGATACTCATTCACACTGCATTTTTGCAGGAAATGCAATTTCTCTAGTTTTGCTTTAAAACAAAAAAGAACGACAGACACTGGCTCAGGTAACACCGTTATGGGCTCTGATAATTGACTAGAATATGGACAGCAAATTAATTTTCCATTTTGAATGTGATGAATGAACTACCGGTATCAATGAAAACCCAGTGGACAAGCAGCTCTGATTTAAAACAAAACTCGAATAACTGACTAAAAAAGTTTCTTACCCAAAGACATTACAATATGCATGTTTGAGGCAGGATGAATGACTTCACAGGTGTAAGTGGAAACATCAGACTTCAAAATCTCAACATAGTCTCGTCTCTGGAACGTGTCGTCTTCATTGGGGCGAACCCCGAATGACTCCAGTCCATCTTCTTTGGTCAGGACGCGGCCGTTTCTTTTGATCTGCATGCTGATATCTTTTGGGTAGAAGCCTGTGGCCAGGCACGTCAAAACAACATTTGTTGCAACTTTGGACTTACGTACAAACATGTGCACTTCAGGTGGACCTGGAAAGAGCAAAAGAAAAATTGGTCTTGAAAGGTAGTGATTAAAAAATGTATTTAAGACCATTTTAGCCAAATACAGCTAGTCACATGGTACATTTAAATGTTCAGACCAATGCTAGGATTTAATAAAACAGATCAAGATAGTATATACTACCTGCACCTGTGCAGGTATGTATTTTTGAGTGAATCAATCACTTGAAGTTGAAGCACCGGTCGTTGGCATTCTAGCTATGCAACTATCATAAATGGCTTTGTGGTGTTTTTTTCAAGTGTTGATAAAGATTTGTGGTGTTACCTCGAGAGGTAGCAACAGAAGCACAATACATGCACAATACATGTCGTTGCATAGCGCCTTATTTTTATAGCAAAAATAATTCCAACAAACGGACGTGCTGCCATACTTTGGTACCAAACTTTCAAATGTATCAGCTTATGTCGAGTCGGACGCGATTGTGCAAATGGTTCAAGCGCAGTGTTGACTTCTGTTCTCTACTCTGCTTTGCTCTGCTCACTCACGTGACGTAACCAGATCACGACCAGACAAATCGGAGCCTTTGCGATTAAAAAAATCTCATTTTATCATATTGCGATATCATCGCAAATGCAATTAATTGTTCAGCCCTAGTTTAGCATCCCTGACACTAAGGATTAAATTTAGTTTTTGTTATACGTACTGGCTTTTTCAAGCTGAGCTTGCCCAAAGCCTTTGAACTTGCTCATCCAGTCCATGCACTCCTTCTCCAGGTAACCTTTGGTGTATTCTTTCAAGACCTGGACATCATCCCACTTTCTCTTGGTTTCTTCTGCTGCATTGGTTATGGCGACCCAAATTTGGTTGCCATCGTCGAAGGACAGGAAGTCGTCTCCATCGTAATTGTACCTGTCCATCCCACGGATGAATTTTACAGTGCCATCAGGATGACTCTCACCCACGCAGCCATGCATCCACTGAAGAACATGGGTATCTATAGGAATACAAATGATAATTATAAAACGCCAAGAACATAAATAAAGGTAAGGCTTCTAAGACATGAATGATACTATTATTAATTGGTATTTTTATTTCACTTGAACATTACCCGTGTTATTCTGTCTCAGTCGGCTCATCAAAATTTCAATGTTGACCTTGAACCATTGCTGCTTGTTTCTCCTGGACAGCGTGCCTTTATCCCAGTACTCCTGCTCAAGATTCTCCTTCATCCACGACTGTTTGGGAACTTTCTTTTGCTCATCGCTGTCGTAGTAGTCAATCATCCTGTTGTCCAGCAGACCCATGGCCGTGAACTCATGGAAGCCCGGGAGATCCACGTGTTTGGAGAAGGCCGTGTAGATGTAGGTCAGGGAGTGGATTTCTAAAAATCACAGAAATTGAATGAAACGTTATTTTTTTGAAGGTTTAATAACAAAAGTAAATTTAACCTACACTTTGAGTTAGCCATTACTTCCACACACTGCACCAAGCAATCAGAAAGTGCTGCTTAGGTACTTAGTTCAGGTGGAGACACTGTTTTTATGCACATTTTTATATAAAACAACTTCGCTAAATCACTAAGAATAGGAAAATTAAAATAATTGTATGTTTTTACCCTTTACAGATTGCTACAAAGTTATAAATCAGAAAACAAGTATCAAACTAATGCACTAAAATTAGGGATGCATGATATTGGATTTTTGGCCGATATCCGATATGATAAAATTTATTTGGCCAATAACCAATAACCAATACCAATATTTTTCCCCCCTAGACCTACGTACAGAGACTACATATCTTTCTCTGCTGTGGAACTAAAATACACATTTTTCTGCATGGTCTTTGTCAATTTGGCCTGCTACCAATTGCAGATGCCAAAATGGGGCTGAAGATGATGTAACACTTCAACGGCGTGCGTGATGTCATAACGCTGTGCTGGCACTGCAGGCATCCTTGTCACTGGGTTGTCATACAAAAAAAAGCACCTTCATAAATATATATAAATACAATACTGTATATATATGCATGTATAAAAACAGCACCTTTTATATCGGTGAATTATCTTGATGGAATAGCCGATGTCCAATATTTAACTTTATCGCTAATATCGGCCGATACGATACCATGTTGATAATATTGTGCATCCCTAACTAAAATGCTTAGAAGGATAAGCAAATTGTTTTATCTTGTTGTGAGAAAACATGTCCTGATGGCTTATACTGTATACAAGAAAAAGCAGTTTTTGTTGTTTTTTTTAAATCTCTTAAATGTGTTCATCTGAAGCTGTAATCAGGAAGCTAAAAAGTTTTACAGTCGTTAGTGATGTCAAAAATATTTGGGCAATGTTGTTCGTCTACATATGAAGTGGCTGCCCAACCTCTACGTGTACAGTACATGAAACTCAAAACAAACTCCTCAGAGAATTTCATGTAACACAACAGTGATTAATTTGAATCTAAACGCTTTGACAGCAGAATTCAATTCAGTTTATTTCTATAGCACCAAGTCACAACAAAAGTCATCTCAGGGCACTGGACATAAACTTTCATATAGAAAACTTAAGTTAATAATATTTATCTGAGGAGCAGACTGCTTTGAGTTTAACTCCATCGCAAACTCTCATTTTGAGCAAGCACGAAGGAGACAGTGGAAAGGAAAAACTCCCTTGTGTGGAATAAACCTTTAGCAGAACCAGGCTCAGGACAAGCGGCATCTGCTTCGACTGGCTGGGTTTGAGAGGAACAGATACACAATGGCAGGTCGAGAATCACATTAAGATAGAAATAATATCACGTGAAAACTATTGAATCTTAACAATTAATTTTTAGAAATTAGGTCAATTTGTCCTCTAATAGTCTAAGCCTATGGCAGCATAACAACCCAACTCTAATTATAGGATTTATCAAAAAGGAAAGTCTTAAAACTGGACAATGTGTCAGCCTCACGGACAGAAACTGCCACAAGAGAGGAGCCTGAGAACTGAAAGATCTTCCTCCCATTCTGCTTTTGGAAACTCTTGGAAACATAAGTAAGCTGGCAGTCTGAAAGCGAAGTGCTCTGTTGGGAAAATATGGAACAATAAGATCTCTAATAAAAGATGGAGCTAGGTTGTTAAGGGCTTTGTAGGTTAGAAGATGTTTTTTTTTTATTCAATTCTGAATTTGACAGGGAGCCAATGGAGATAATCCTTTAAATCGTGACATTATCATCAATTGCCTGGGTCTATGTATGTGTCCTGTGCGTATCTTGGCTAAATAATGCATAAAAAAAAAAAACCAATAGATGGATTTTGATGCTACTCTCAGAAAGTACCGGCAATCACTGGACGTACGGTACATCTTTAACTGATTAACTTTTGAAGTCAACACAATATTAGGATGACAACCAGAGCTAACTGATCTAAAAATAAAAAAATTAAAATACACAAAATAATTAAAACTCAGTGAATCAGATGGAGATCAAATGGTGTGGCAGTAGTTGAGAGTGATCCCCAACATACTCAGCAGTCACACAACCAGCTGTGTTATATATATACAGTTATATACAGTATACACTGTATATATATACAGTATACTGTACAGTATATATAAAATACTGTACATAAAATAGGTTTGATGGCTAACTTTGGCGTTTCTTAGCCATGTCTTCGGGACAGGCCAAATACTTCCTCATATTTTATTGTTTTTATTGTTCAAACGTGAGTCATACAGAGGTATGAATTACCTGAACTGCTTGTGATAAAGCCAGATAATAATGTATCAGGTTAAAAAGGAGTGCGGAAGCAGCAAAACATGTGAAGTGTGCTCGTCAGTCAGGTCAAACCCGCGACAATCGTCTTTACCATTGTTAGGATTTTTACTATAGTCTGGGTGTCTTTTTTATGATGCAGTCATATCTAGATCATATAATTATTACTACATACGATAGTCTTTGCCAGGACAGCTATAATTTTAACGACGACACAGCCGCTTTTTTTAGTTTCACTTTCACAAACGAGTAAAAAACTTTAACATTTTACCGCAGTACACCGTCATCTCTGCCACCAAAAGGACAAAAAGGGTGACGAATAACATTCTGAACGTAAATTCGGTTCAGGTCTTGTTGAAACTTATTTTTTGGACCGTATTTTCTTGGTACTTCCGTATTTCCGCTCCGTCCGCGCTGCTGTTTCTTTTCGCTTTTTTCCAAGCGTCTTCTATGAAGGTGCGTTCATGAATCCTCGTGAATTTAAGCGTTTCTTTTTTTTTTTTTTTCCTCGGTGTACGTCTTTTGTTTTGAACAACAAATTAGATAAAAAAAAAAAAATAAAAAAAATTGAATGATTCCGTAAAGTGTTAAAATAACCAAACAGCTGGACTTCTATTCTATTCAGTTTTAGAATTGAAATCCAGTTGTTTTGTATTTGTTTTACACTTTTTTTAATCTAACATGACTTGGACAATCTTCACCAAAATTTTTGATAGGTTATTTTGAGTATATAATACCCCTTTAATGTTCACAACTTTTACTATTTTGACTCGTGTAGCAAATGTTTGATCAATGAGCAAATACGTGTTCGTTATTGTTTATAGTTAACGGTCATCAAGGAATCAAGTAAAAAGTATTATTTCCAAGGATCAGTGAATGCTCCACATTTTACGTATTGCGTCAAATCACGGCGTGCTTTTATATTTTATTTTATTTTATTTTATCATGGCGTCTGTTGTTTTTGTTATGAAACTGTTACATATAGTTTTTTTTATTGCACCGCACTAAACTTACGGTTGCAGTTTTCCTTCTTGTAGGACTCGTCAATAAATTAACAATGCGTAAATAATAGAACAGTTTAAGACTTTTTACTTAGGTTTCGTTTGGGATAATTCATTCAACCTTTATTTAGGCAGGTTAGTCCCATTGAGTCTCGAGGACTCATTTGCAAGAGAGACTTGTTTTCAACAAAGAATGATGACAACAGCGACAGCAATAGACAATCGAGAGGCAAACAGAATTTTTATTTTTATTTTTTAAACAAGCAAAAAAAAAAAAAAAGAATGCACAGCAAACATACACAGATATAGGCAATAAGGATTTTTTTTTTCCAGAAACGTTAATTTCTTGATGTTTTTGCAGATACCTTTCATTTTAAAATACAGTACAGTATAGTGTTTACAGCTTTTATTTACGCCACGTGCACAGCCAATCAGGAAATTCCTGTTCGGTTGCTAGGCAAATTACTTTTTTATGGGTTATGTTGCAGGCAAGCAACAGTGTCAGAATGAAATCTTAAGACTTTTTTAAATATTTAGTTTTACATAATTATATTACATAAGTAAAATCATTTTTAAGCATTATCTGAAAACATTTCTGTGAAAATGTGCAAATTAAAGCTAAGGTGCAGCAATAAACGTCCCTTATGTTCTAGTCAGCAAAGCTCACATGATCCTGAATAATGGTTTCTGTGCCAGATACACAGGAAGAAGAAGTCCACCTTATTTAAGTCATGTATAAACAATCTGGCCTTTTCCAGGTTATACTTTGTGTGTGTCTGTGTGTGTGTGTGTGTGTGTGTGTGTGTGTGTGTGTGTGTGTGTGTATATATATACAGTATACAGTACAGTATATGTATATACAGTAT
>JARVLU010000583.1:24186585-24203972 GCA_031762415.1 Simpsonichthys santanae | reverse complement strand
TCCATCCATCCATCCATCCATCCATCCATCCATCCATCCATCCATCCATCCATCCATCCATCCATCCATCCATTTTATCTGCTGAACATGGTTCTTGTCACTTTAATTTTGGCCTCTCTTTAAGTTTGGAGCCTGCTGCATTATTATAAAAATAGTAATATAATTAGTCTTTTATATTTACGTTTTCTGCAGCAGCAGCAGTCTCGGCCTCCCCCACTGCAGGGACACCGCCCAGCTCCAGCTCCTCCGTTTTGTCACCGAGGTCGCTGCCATACAACAGGTCCTCAAGGACCCGGTCGTCCGGAGACATCATGGTGGAGAGTTCTGAGAAAGCAGGAGATAAGAAGCCGTCTTCTCTGTAACCTCAGTTCACTTTACAGATTACAAACCAAACACATTCAGGCAGATTCATATCAGGTTGGAATGACCAAAAAAAAAAAGTTTTTAATGATTAAAATGTTTATTTTTAATGTTCTTATCACCAAAAAAAAAAAAATAAATAAATAAAAAAAAAAATAAAAAAAAACCAATAACGTAATACTGTACCTCTAAATGAACTTTATCACAATCAGTGCATGCTCTTGGGATGCTCATATTTTAAAATAAACATTGCTTTCTCCATTTTAATACAACAAATTACTACCTATAAATAATTCAAATTGAAAGATATGACTTTTATTTATGATTTGCATCAAATAAAGTAGCTTTTTATGCAACAGTCACAGTAGAAAAGTAATTTTAAACTGTTTTCATTTAGGAAATAATGGAGATGTCTTTGAAAAATAGATGTAAAGTTTGGTTAAAGAATTTATAGTGGAGAAAAATACTCATTTTAAAAGTAATGCTTCATATAAAAAGTAAAATGACAATTTATTTAACAACTTTTACATGCATTTACATGACAGTACCTAAGTTTTATCCATTATAGTATTTAAAAAATATTAAAAAGTACAACATTTTGTGTACAATTAAAACGTTTTCTAGTTAACTGCATTCAAGTATAAACTGAAGCACTTTTGTTTTAACTTGAATTCTTCTGAATGCAGATGAAGTGGTGAGGAAATGATTTCGTTAACAGCATTTCTAGCCCTGATTATAAAAATATGTGTGTGGACGTAACTCACTTTGCTTCGAGGCCTCTTTCCACTGAGCGTGCTCCGTATGAACCGTACAAAAATCACCCAGAAGATCCAGATTTACAAAGCTCTGAGCATCTGATATGTTTCTGCTTTGACTAAACCTGCACACCACCTGCGGGCGCTCAGCCCTCCAGGTGTCTCTGCAGCCTCCTGCCTTGTGGCTTTGGGATCAGTTTCCCTGAGCCGCACTCTGCCCCTCCGCCTCATCTTTGTCCAACCACGTTCCCAGCATCGGCGCTCCCAGGTGACATGCACCTGTAAACAAGGAGGCCAGCTGGCTCACACAGCAGGTGAGGAACAACGCTATTGGCTGCCTGGTGAGCAGGTGAGAGCGTGAGCGTGGAGGGGGGCCTTTACGCTGGGGACCAATTAAACAAACAAAGGGTGTTTAAAAGGACATCTGGGAACTGCACCTGAGTCCTCATTCGGAAATCAAAACCCGCAAGGTCCTCGATCGAAGATCAGTTTATAACAAGGATAAACAAAATGCTGCATATTATAAATCACATAAAGTCCTTAACTCATGGCCCATGCAGCTGTGCTTCTGTACAGGGGGTGTTTTTATTTTATTTTATTTAAAATGAATCAAAGTCATGAAGACTGAACCCAGAATGTAAGGAGAGTAAAAAATGCACATTATTTTCTCATAACAGATTCAACCGATCTGTGTTTAAGGTCCAACAAAGTTCAGTCAGGTCATCTGGACGGTTTCTTTTTTTTTTTTTAATTGAGATGTTTCAGCCTCATCCAAAGGACTTCATCAGTCTGAGGAGCCACAACAAACTCATTCCCACAAGCAGCACACACATAGTGGACCAACCAGTTGACTGGTCAAAGCCAAACTGAAGACATTTTTATTTAAAAGGGCTTTTGATGTTTAACTTTTAGTATTTAACTTTTTATTTAAAAAAATATATATAAATAATAATCTCTTTTACCTTCTTTTATTGTGGCTGTGTTTTTAATTTGCACTGATTTATTGTGCCCTGTTTTCATTTGTATTATCTTGTACAGCACTTTGGTCAATGCAAGGTGTTGCTGGAATGTGCTATATAAAGTTTATTATTATTATTATTATTATTATTATTATTATTATTATTATTACTGTATTATTATTATTATTATGGTTTCTGGGGCCTGCCCTCTCCCCCGTCGACTCCTCCGAGGCAGCCATAGCTAAAATGGTTCAAAACAAAGTTCATGCTCAGTGATCTGCCTCAGAGGAGTCGACGGGGGAGAGGGCGGGCCCCAGAAACCATCTTATCACCATCAAACTGGTTGGCCCACTATGTGAGTGTGCTGCTTGTGAGTTTGTTGTGGCTCCTCGGACTGAAGAAGTCCTTTGGATGAAGGATGAAACGTCTAAAAAAAAAAAAAATTCCAGATGACCTGACTGAACCTTCTTGGATGTTTTATGTGGATTATGGAGCATGAACTTTGATGTGTTTAAGGTCCTTCACTTTGCTTGATCCCTGATATTTATTCTTAACAGATGTGTAACTCGTTTTATCTTTTTATTTTGTCACATTGGAGAGATTTAATTTTAATTTCCACCTAAACGTCCTTTTTAAGATCCACACTTTTCTGATACTTGTTTACCTACGGCCTACAAACCACATGACTCAAGCTCCCATGTGCTGTTTGGTGGACTCTGTGTTTTGTTTACATCGAGTGCAAACCCACATTTCATCTTGAAAACTGCCTGAGTCAACTTTTTCAAACTGCACCGTTTGATTTAGTTCAGCTCATCTTTTATATCTGATGTTGCAATGAGTTTCTTGAAACAAACCAGTCCATCAAATTATTTGACTATTTTAAGTTTTTTTTTTTTTTTTTTTTGCCGCTGGTGTCTTGTAATTAGATTTTGGGAAAACCCTGATTCTTGAGTCGTTTAAACTTTGTTACAAACTTTAGCAACACGCAAGAGTACCATTATAAATTATTCATTATTATTTAAAAAAATAGGTAATATGAGTTTGTAAATGTTTAAAAACTCATTAAAAGGCATTTATAAAACTGTTTGCTGTTACAATGAAACAAGCTCACTTTTATTAACTCATGTGATTGTAATTTATGTTTGTTGTTCAGCTGCTAGTTTTAACTTAACTTTATTTATTAAAGCAAGCTATCTACAAAAACTTGTAATGCTCACATGCAAGTAATTTAAAGCCAAATGTTTATATTTTTTAAACCAAACTATGAAGATTATAAGCAAACTGTGAGAATGGAAATAAATATTTGACAACAAATCAGTTTTATCCTTTTTGTCTAATGCACCTTAACTGCTTATTCATGTTTTAATAAATGTTTACAGTTTTTAATAACTAAAAAAATATATATTTATTAGTTATTTATAAGGTTATTCTAGAGGGTCAGCCTGTTTTTTTTTTAAACCAGATACATGTAGTATTCTAAAAATATAGCAAGTACAAGTATTTGTGTACAGTATTTTTCATCAGCTCAGATTTATTTTCCCACTGGCATTAAAACATAAGTCAGCACTGAAAACTCTTAGTAACTTATAAATTAATATCCTTTTGTAAGTTGCCACTTTGCTCACATGTTTGCCTTGATGCAAGGAATTTAAGCAGAATAAATGTTTGTTTCTTCTAACGAAGGGCCAACTGAACAGAAACTAAATTAATTAGTTAATTCATTAATCACCAATTAGTGACAACTGAATAATGACTAGCAAGAAGCAACATGTTAATCAAGGTTTTCATGATTTCTTGTTTTAATTAATAGAATTGAATAATCATGAATAACTCCCATTTCACCTGATAGCTGTTGATCCGATACTGATATAATGTAAATATTTGATGCTATTAGTTTTTTTTTTTTTGTAAACAGTTCCATAATTCAACGTCCAATAAATGTAATTTTCTGATTTCATAAAATTGTATGCACAAAAGAAAACACGTACCAAGGCTCAAAATAATGTTTTTACCTCTAATCATTTATATTAAGATCTCTTTTCTTCACCTAAACTTAATTTAACGGAAGACAAGACTAATCGTATAAAGATAACACATTAAAATAAAATAAAAATTAAGCAATAAATAATTGTTTTCAGCATGCTTTTATTCTCCATCAAGGAGAAATGAAAGTAAAAATAAAATAAGAATTGCAAATTTATGTAGAAAGGGATTAAAATAAGCAACAAAAGTAACCCTTTAGCTTTCATATCATTTTATTGTTTTTTTCATACAAGGCAAAATAATAATACAAACTGATATGTTTACAAAATGACAACAAACTATCACAGAGAAGACAAACATTGAGCAGACAGTTGCAGCTGAACCTCAGCTGGTGCATTTCCTGAAAAACCACAGAGGAGCTGAAGTTTCACAGAGTGACCAGCAGGGGGCGATGTTCAGCTTTAAGTAACAATCACAGCCAGGTGATTTTCTTTCTCTCTTTTCCTTTTTCTTCTTTGGTTATAGTAAAATTTAATCAGAAATATAAAATATTGCTTGCCTCATTTTGTCATGTTTAAAAACTAGTTTTATATTTTCAAGTCTGTTGCCATATATTAATAATAATAATAATAATAATAATAAATGCATGCACAAAATGTTGCCTTTGAGCTGCAGTATTTTTCCCATCAACCAAGCAACAATTAGTTTATTTACAGTCAAAAATGTGTTTCTGGAAGAACCAAAATTAGCTTTAAATGCTGCTGACAGAACAATGTCAGATGATCAACAATTTAAACAATATACAGTTTTATTATTAACGACCAAACAGACCAACTTATGATGCAAAGTTTTACTGAAATAATTGTTCAGAAACACAGTTGTGATTTGAAGGCAGCTTTATTTGTTAGAAACATTTACTGATGCCTTACATTACTTAACACTGACAGATGACAGAGATATTTCACATCTGTGTTCTTGTAGAAAAGTTAATTAAAAAAAAATTCAATCTGGATTTGTGGGATTTTTATTGTAGCTACATTTTCTCAGTTTTGTCTGATGGTCACGTCCAAAATTCTCAATAAAATTTGCCAAACTGATCGAAGTCATAAGACTAAAATTCTATGTATTCTAAAATAAATATGACTGCTTCTTCAATTATTAGTTGATGACGTAAAAGCAGATTATTTTGCAGCCAATGTTGTTTTCTGTTTTTATGCAGAGAATATGCACAAACAAAAAGAAAAAGAAAAAAATTGGAACCTTAATGATAAAAAGGTGCAATTTGTGTGAACTATACCTTTAAATCTTGAGTCAGAGCTGCCCTGCTTTAAAATTATACCACATTAAAATGTTGCCGCAAACAAACACACAAATACAACCTGTACAATCTACAACACCATCCTGATAACTGACTTTATACAAATGAAAAAGGAAAATGTCTTCATCTCCTCAGTTAAGAGCTTTCAGCTGCATACTTTAAACAGTTCATCATTATATTGTATTAATTTTTTTACTTTGATCCTCTGGAAGGAGGCCTGAAGTTTGCTGGTCTCATCTTCATCTCAGTGAACTGGATGGAGTGATCCTCTCCTTTCCAGGACTTCCAGATCACACCCTGACAAACACAAACACACAACCTTCATCCAGACAAACATCATCGCAAACATGGGATTTGATCTTTTACGAGGTTACCTGGTGTTTGAAGTCGATTCCGTAGAGGCCGTTCAGGTTCGATTCGTGGCAGTTGTTGTACCACCAGCCTCCTTGGTAAGAAATGGCGCAGCGGATGATCCCCGGTGTCGGGTCTCGGTCTTTGGTGGAGAAGATGCGGTTGTTGTGGAAACTGAGCGAGTCGCCTGGAGACATGGGAACGGATCAAGAAAGAAAAAGACAAAGTGAAGGAATTATCTTAAACTCCGTATTCATCTGAGAAGCTGATGGAGCGTTCTGTCTCACCTGCAGTGCCGCTGTATCCGCCCACGGTCAGTCTGTAATGTCTCTTGGCCACCACAAATGTTGAATACTGAGCGAACGCTCGCTGCCCTCCATCCCGTAGGTCGACGCGCAGATTCATCCGCGTCATCGTTGTCAAGTTGTGGAGCTTCTCGAGGCCTGAAATACGAGACGCAGAATAATCTGAGGAACATGTTTTGTTAGAACAAGTTGACTGCATGAAAACAAATTGGACCCAATTCTAGTAAAATGATCAAACCAGCTCGGGAAATGTTAGAATGCAATATAATTACTTCATGAAAGTCATATAATTACATAATCTCCCCCGTACTTTTATTTTCATTCAGCAAAGTTTTGAGTGTCGTGTGCAATGCAATGCAAATATAAAAAGAAAACGTTAGCTTCAGTTATTATTAATATGCACATTTTTTTCATTTGGGTCAATTATTCAATTTTGGGGTCTATTATAAAAACAATGTATAAAATAATGCAATTAAATACAAAAGTATGTATGGACTGTTCATGTATTTGAGGATTGTCTATAATCTAAGTGCTGCATATTTTGAAAAAAGCTGTTGTTGAGGTGATGGACTTTAAAAAAATTAACTAACACTATGTATTTTACTTGTTCTGCTCTGCTTTACTTGTTTTTACTTGTTTTGTCTTTACTTGCTTTACTTGTTCTTTACTTGTTCTGAACTCTGACTTCAGGATCAAGGAGGATTTTACCCACCGAGCCAGAACTCTCCACTCAGATTTCCAAACCCTTTAACATAATCTTCAAAGCCTCGATAGAAATCCACCGAGCCATCCTTCCTTCTCTGGAAGACCTGCACGTGGGACACAAACATTTAAAAACGTCAGTCAAGACTGACCCTGAAGAAACGTCAGTTCAAATCATGATGCACGATGTTGAGCGTTAGTAAAAAAAAAAAATCCAGAGTAAAAATGAAAAATGTTCAACGCCACAAATTCACAAATCAGAAAGTTGCCAGTTCAAACCTGGACTTAAAAACTGAACATAGACTGATTTTTATCATGGCATAATTAAAGGTACCCATAATGCAATGGTGAAAATGTGTGACAAACAAACGCTTGATACAGTCAACATACATTTTTCATAGAACTTATTAGAAATCTGATTGCATTCGGCATGTTTGCTTGACCTCCCGATCAAAAAAAAAAAAAAAAATGACTCAGAGGTACCGTCCAGCCGCCGCCATCCGTCTCCATGTCGCAGTAAACCATCATCGGCTTTCCGAGCTTTCCTTGAGGGAAGATCTCCACCACTTCTGAAGTCAGGATGCCGTTCAGCAGCTCCTGAGAACAGTCGGTGGGGAAGGGGAACCGCAGCGTTCCTGAGGAGAAAGAAGAAAACAGAACATCACGTGATGAACACCTTAACCCAGTGGGTCCCAACACTGGTCCTTGAGGAACACCATCCTGCAGGTTTTAGTTGTTTCCCTGCACCAGAACACCTGATTCAGTGATTTAATTAAACCTGTTAATCACCCATTTATTAAAATCAGTTGTTTCGGAGCAGAGAAACAACTGAAACATACAAAATGGTGTTCCTCAAGGACCAGGGTTGGGAACCCCTGCCTTAACCCCTTAAAACCTCAACTCTGATTAAATTAAACAAAGTACCGGTGGTGAATGTGGTGAACGTGTCGGCCATCAGCTGCGCTCCTCTCAGCGTCCGTAGATTCACTTTATACAAGGAGCCAGGATGAAGTCTTGTCAACTTGAACTGTGTTTCATTGGGGCCAACAAGGACTTCCTGTCACAAATAATATATATCGTAACTGTCAACAGACAGAGATGGATGTCTGAAGAAATGAGCGTTAGTAAAAAAAAAAAATCCAGAGTAAAAATGAAAAATGTTCAATGCCACAAATTCACAAATATTTGTAGGAGTTCCAGTTATTTTTCCTGCAGCTCTTCAACACCAGATGGCGCCAACAAGCTCACACCTGTCGTTATCCTAACGAGCTGCAGGAGTGTGGAAGTTGATGACGTCAGTCCAACGTTGGAACATCGTCTGTGTTTCGTCTTTCGGACGAAAGATGAAACGTTTCTACAGTTTTTTTTTTGTTGTTGTTGTTTTTTTGTTTGTTTTTTGAATGTCCAGAGGACCAGACATAGCTTTTTTTTTTTAGATTTTTCTACCTGGATTATTGAGTATGCATCAGGGTATTACTTCCAGATGTTTCTGACAAAATTTTAATAATAAAATAATGTTTTGTTACTTTGTAATTGTTGCCTATCAGTGCCCGTCTACCATTACGCTTAGGTGCTAAAGTACTTAAAATGCAACTGAAACAAATCTTGATAGAAGTAAAATTATCCAGCAGTTGAATAAAACTTTTCTCACCTTTGGTTTTTCATCGTTGGCCTGGTAGATCAGTATGTATCCATCCGCAGGCTTCGATGGCGGTGTCCATGACACAAGAGCGGTGCGAGGGGTCACGTTTCTGGCTTGGAGGTCTTTTGCTTCATCTGAATCCCTGTTAGAACCTGGAGGAAAAAACAAGTTTTATTTGTTAGATATCATTGCAATATTTACATCAACATGGTGTTTATGTGTATCTGGTGTCTGTGTGCTGACTGCTGCTGGTGGTGAAGCTGGTCGTGACAGGTGAACTCTCCAGGCTGCCCAGCTGGCTGGTGATGGTGATGGTGTATGTGGTGGATTCCTCCAGACCGTGGAGCTGATGCTCAGCTGCGTTTCCAGAAACGGTGATCCTCAGCTCTGAATCTGCAGAGACCAAGAACACACACTCCATCTCAAAACTGCACTTTCATGGGCTAGAACAAAATGTTTACGAGCTGTAAAAGAAACTGAACAGCATCAGTGGGTACCTGTCCCTGAGCCATAGACGATGGCATACTTATCAACAGCAGCCAGCGCCGGACGCCATAATAACAATGCTGTTGAGTCAGTGACGTTCATGGCGTGCAAGTCCGTGGGAGGGTCAGGGACTGTGAGAGTTAGAAAAGTATTAGAGATGAAAATCATTTTGTTTTGAAATAAACTCTGAAAAATGTCCAGAATGAAACGTTTCAATGCATCAACACTTTGTAACTTTAAAGGTCTTAATTGGGTAAAACATTTGTTCAGCACCTGCTGAGTTCAACTCAAGAAGACCCTTCAGAACTCACGAGTCATGACGAAGTCTTTGATTGGGTCGCTCTTGTCGAGTCCGAGGGTGGAGATGACTGTGACCTCATAAGATGATCCAGGAGTAAGATGAGACAAGTTCAGAGCAGAGTCCTTGGAATCCACTGACACAGACACTGGCTCACCTGCATAAAGAAATATGACAATATGAAATTTGGGATTAATTAAAAAAAAAAAGGTTAAATCATGTCATCTGGACCAGTTTCTTTAAGTGAGAAATGTTTGGTCTCCCATCTGGAGGACTTTGTCAGTCTGCAGCCTGCCAACCAATATGTCCCATAGGCAGCCTTCATTGCTGTGTTTCACGCCAACCTCCTGTTGGAGTCTCAGAAACAGACTTTTAACATGTGCAAACAGGCCCCACCCATCCAAAACAATCAGTTATCATGTATAACAATCAAATGTTTTGGGCCAGATGGCCAACTCGGACAACCAAGGCCAAAATGGTTCCAAAAAAGGGTTGTAAGTTCAATCCTTCAAGTAGATAACAACAAAAAAAGTTAATTGTCATCTGGACCAGTTTCTTTTTGTGGGATTGTTTGAGACAGAGGTGTTTAGATTTCATGCCCTTTGAGTCAGATTTTTCTTGAAATACAGTATATGCTTCTATGTGCATTAGAGGATGACATTTTGTCACAAGATTCCCGCAGGATTCCCGCAGGATTCCCGCAGGATTCCCGCAGGATTCCCACAGAACAAGAGTCAGTTTTAATGTAACTCACATGATAGGGATGGGACAGGATGAAAAGTTAACAGGACCAGACAGGAGCAGGAACCAACCAATGGGACAAAAAAAAAAAAAAAATAGAAAAAAAAATTGGACAGGCACCGGTAGTTTTCTTTCAATAAACCTTCACTGGAATACCAGACGTGCAATGCACCAAACTGGAAATGATGCTCTGAAGTCTGGTAAGCTGCATGACATCCTGCTTCGCCAAAACGAGCTTGTTACCTACTGTGAACTTCTTGAGGATGTATATATCCAATGCCTTTAAGCATTTTTATTCATTGAGTTCTCTTATGTCACTGTTTAAAGGAAACAATTGCTCAGTAAGTTAGTAAAATGCAACTTTATATATTTTGTTTGCTTTCATGGTGTGACTGTTGTTTTTATTTTATTTTTTGTTTTTACTGTAACCGACCTCCAAAAGAGCTAGAACCAGGGACTCAGCAGCTGATCCTCTGTAGACAAACTGTAGGAGCCACACATTTCACAATTCCATATAAAGAAACTTGTCCAAATTACATGATTTAACCATTTTTGTTGTTATCTACCTGGATTAATGAGTTTACAAACCTTTTTTATAGGGACTACAGACCATGTATTATTTGTTTTGTGACCTTTAGCGAAGGTTTTTGTTTGGATTAAGGCAATAAATGCCTCTTTATTTCACCACAGATGAACTGTTCCTGTTGCCATATCTTTTGAAATAAAACTGCAAAACACAAAGTAATATAAAAAGGAATGGGTAGAAGATCAAATCAAATTAATTGTATTTCCTAAAGACTAAATTAGAGAAAAAAATGGGAGCGGTACAGAAGTGGGAGTGATTCTGACTGGGAGCAGAAGTCATGTTACAAGGAGTGGGACAGGACAGGAGTATTTTTTTTTTTTTTTTTTTTTTTTTTTAATTATCGGCATTATTATTTTTACTCTGGACCAGAATTGGGACAGAACAGGATTTTTTCTGTGGGACCAGGACAGGTCAGGAGTGAAAATCCACTCCCGTGTCATCCTCTAGTGTGTATAAATGTTTCTGGATCCTGGTCTGAATTGGCACTGCCCAACACCAAGCTTTGTTAAAATTCATATTGGTTGCAGAATTTAGGTTGACAGTAAAATATAAATTATGGTCATACAGAATTGCAAACTTACATATATTTTAAATAATGTAAGTAAAAAAAAAAAATAAAGATTACCATCATCAGAATGGGTGTATGTGACTTTGAAACCATTAACGGTACTTGTTGGTTTGGTCCATGACACTGTCAGAGAGTTTTCTGTCACTTTGCTGAAGACAATGTTGGATGGAGGTTCTGGGCCTGGAGGGTAAATAAAATGCAAACCAAGAGATTAATAAAAGCTACAACAACAAAAAAGATTGGGGTAAAAAATAAAATTACTATAAAAATGATCAGTTGACTATGTAATTAAAAAATGCAAATAAGGATATAAAAAATTAACACATTTTTCAAAATAATACATACATTAAAAAAGGCCACTGAAAAAAATTAAACGGTTCATTATTATTTCTTCATTCACACATTTCTTTTAGTGCCTCAAAGAGTTTGTGTATATATGTACAGTGCAAACATATATACAGTATACAGATTATACACACACAGACAGTAATAGGTGATGATGACTCCTGGACAGCAGCAAAGGAGAGAATGACAACATTTCGAACACAGTAGTTAGCAGCTCATGTCAAACCTGAAAACAAAAGCATGGCTGGAATGAATGATAATGACATAAAGTAACATAGACATATCTTTTGAATATTATGAAAGGTGAAAGGACATAAAACATTCAGATATTAGAATAACACAATTTCAAGGATTTGAAGTAAAACATAAATTTGAGGGGAGGGGGTTGAAATATGTTGTGTAATCAGACTTTAAACAGCATCGGCACAGGCTAATTTCTGACTGTTATATCTGTAAATAAAAAAATTCACCTTTCTTGGAATGCCAATAAACTGCAAATTTCTTTATTTTGCATTTGAATGTAAAAGGGAAAGAGAAGCCAAATGTAGAGCGCCTAGCTGATCTTACCCTGATGTAAGTGAGAGATAAATGGGGTGTCATTATAGTTGGACTGACCAAAGCCGTATGAGCTGTGTTATGATGTTATTGCCGTTTTTCATGTCAGCTCAGTGAACTCTACCATGTGATCAGATTAGAAAAAAATTGTTTTGGTTCAAGAAAGTCAAAACAAAAATACATGAAATGTGATTGTAATTAATGGAGTTCCTCCAGGCTGAGTGATCGGTCCTTTTCTAATTACAATTTAAAAGCTTTTAAATTGGGTCACATCATAAAAAAATACTTAGCTAATGAACAAATTACATCAAAAGCATCCACTTATTTGAATATTCAGTATGATTAGTGTGGTGATGAATGTTATCACTACCCTTTTTTTAATCATGTCCAAATGGATCCACATCATGCTTAAAACAAACAAACTACACAAATAAATAAATAAAGGGTCACAAATTTTGAACTCGAAAATATCCAGCAACAATTCTCAATCATCATTATACATGTATGTGTTTGTTCATATCTGAATTTTGACATCAAATAACTAAGAGTGACTTTATAATTGAGAAGATGTTGGTTTTTGTGAAGTAAATCATGTATTTCACATATTCATGGAAGCAAAAGAATGAGTGCACAAATGCAACACAAAACACAACATCTCAAAGAGAATAACAGATAAACATAAACCCAGGTGAGAAACTCAAGAATTGACAAATCCGAAACTGTAAATTTCAGGTTTACAGTTTTCTATAGAAAAAAGCAGAAGGGGTTTAACAGGAAAGGGAAAAAGTATGTTCGGTGGTACTCAAGACAAGTGATTAGTTCACAACTGAACAAGTGATTCAACCAGCTTTTTGTGAAGTGAACAAAAATATTTACTTTGAACAGAATGAAACAAATGAAGAAATGAAATTAGTTTGACAACACACATTTGATGGCACAGTAGTAGTTTATGTTGCACGGCAATCACCATTCTGTGTACCTGTACTGATGACAAGCTTGTGCAGTTTGGACAGAAGGCCGGGACCTCTTCCCAGCAAAGTCAAGGTATAGTCCCTTTGTGGAGGCAGATGTTCAAACTGGAGGGAGCGAGCTGAACCAGGAAGCACTTTCTTGAAAGTTTTGTTGCTGCTGCTTGATTTGGCTACTGTGCCATCTTGGGTACTTGGGACTTGAGAAACAAATTTTTCAGATAATCTGTTGCCATCATCCTGACCTATATTTTCTGATGTCACTTCTCTGATCATTTGATCTACATATTCTTTTCGAGTACTTTCCTTCTGTTGCGGATCTTCATCTTGCTTAGCTTCTGTTCTGCTTACTAGAAAGTTGTCATATTTCCCTTCTGGTGATTCCCAAACCAGTGCATAACCATGAGACGTTCGGTTGGTCACTCCAACAAAGTCCAGAGGTTCTCTCATGACTGAGGAAGAACCATCTGATTCAGTACCATTTGCTTGATCAGTTTCAGTATCCAGTATGTGTTTCACAGTATGATTTGTTTCCAAGTGATCTTTATTTTGACCAGCACTAATACTGTGGATGTTACGATGCTTTTCTATTAAAGTTCTTGACGGGGGCTGTCTGTTTGGAACTGTTTCTGGTTTTGTTGGTCTAAAATTGAGTTGGAAAGATGGGGTATTACGATTTGCAACACCAGTATTTCTACCAGGATCTAATCTTTCCTTGTGACTGGTAAAATCTCTGGTTGCCTCCACGTCAGTCAGAGTACTGTCAACCTTTCCCATCTCTTTTCTCTCTTTGCTTGCAGTCGTTTCATGAACATCTGTAAGGGTTACATGACTTTGGTAGTTTTCTTGATCTTTGGATTTATTAATTGGGAAACTGTGAAAATACCTGCCAACATTCTGGTGCTGAGATTGAGCTTCAGGGCTTTCAGGGGTATTTATTCCTAGATTTGTTTGATCTCCAGTGGTTAAGCTCCCATTGTCTTGCTTTCTAGTTGGGAAAGACTTGCGCGTAAAACCTCTGTATGGATAGTGACGTCTCGAGTTTGTAAAAGTTTTGTTTTGGAAAGATTCGCCATGTAGCTGTGGTTGACGGAAATTTGGACGACGGAAGACCGGCACACCCCTTCTTCTTGTGGTCGGATCTAACCCTTTAGATGAGCTTGTTGTGGAAAGCTGGTTTGTCCCCATGTTATTATTTAGTTCACTTAGTGTCACAGCATCAAAGACTGGGGACGATGAAGCCGGCAAATTAGTGGAAAACACCTGCTTGATCTGTGTATCTGTAGGTGTTTTAGGATTTGAAAGTTGGGAGGGCTGAGTACGAGTTTGGTTTCGAACATTTACACTTGGTAGACGTGGATAACTCCCCTTTAGAAGGGGACGACGAACAGGGATCTTTACTCTTGGTATCCTTTTTGGGTCCTGTTCAACCCTAGAGGATTCAGATGTAAATTTAGCATCTTTGTCTCTGCTCATGTTCTTCACAGGTAAATTAACATCTGTGTCTTGTTTTGAGGTGTGGTTCAATTGAGAAGAAAGGTTTTGAGAAATGCTTTCATTTTGACGAGTTTTATTTGGAAGTAATTGAAAGTTTTGGTATACACGATGCATGGATCCACGTTTTGGAGGGGTTTGGTGGAAAAGGGGTGTTTTGCTTTCACCTGAGTGTGATAGTTTGCTATCCTCAGGCAACGGTGAGTTGGTGGAAGAGAAAAGTTCATTGCTCCCACTTGAATCAAATTCATTTGAGCTGGAGGACAAGAATGATAAAGATAATGGCGACGACACGGAAGGTGACGGTGATGATGCGGGTGAGGACGAGATCAAACGTTTTAGTAAAGATGGTGGTTTCGAAGCATCATTTGATGATGACTCTGACGTTGATCCAGACACTGAGCCTAGTCCTTTCAAAATTTGCATCCTCACCGTGTCCGCATCAGCTGAAAAGTTCAACGGTTTGAACAGGTGAACTGAAATTTTTGTGATATTTAAATTGTCAAAAGTGTCCGTTATGATTTTATGTAAAGGATCAGGTGTATAGTCGAGATCTGTCCCACCATGTGGGGGTGTTTCATTTGGATCTGACCCTGTTGTGTTCCCTTCCAGCCCTTTCCCATTCCCTCTGTACCTATTGACTCTGTCCTTTAGGGGTAATCTGAAGTGTGTTACTTTAATTTTATTCAGACATTTTTTCTCTTGGCCTTGAACAGTCCCAGTTGTGTTCAAAGACACCAAATTAGTGTCATTTCCAGGCAAAGCAATACCAACATCTGGTTGCCTTTTTGAGCCAGTAGCAGAAGATGGTTCCTCTGAGCCTCTTTGCCTGTTTGTTTCAGAATCACTCCCAGGCATCACAGTTGAGCTTATGTCATCAGTCTTCCCAGAGGTTGATGCCGCTTCACTCTGGTCTTTCCCAGAGTCCCTGATCATAAGAACATATGGTTGAAGGTTTTTAATTTCTGTTTCTTCTTCTTTTTCTGCCACCTTTGGGTTTTTATACACGGAGCCAGGGACAGATATTCTCCCTCCAGGCATGATTCTGCTTGCATTGAATCTAAAAGAACCTGGATACTTTGGCTTCGACAACAGAGGCCTTCCCGCAACTCTGGGTCTGGTACCATTTCTTTGCACCATTTTGCCAACCAGAGATGTGGTTCTGGCAATGATACTATCTGAGGAGGCTCCAACAACTACAAAGTTATGGTTTCTCCCACCCTGTTGGTCAACTTCTTGCACCTCAGGTGGTGGATTAAATTCTTGGTCCTTGCTGTCAGCATTGCGTCCTGGTGCTTGTGTGACCTGCATCGTCAGATCCTCTGTATGAGCTCTTGATAAAGTATCGCCTAAAGATGTGAGAGGAATGAGCATTTGAATTATACAATTTCATGACATGTGAAGATATTTCAGAAGATGTCATAGTTAAGGGGAAAAAGCAAATTATTCAATTCAGTTCCACCTTAATTTAAACAGATAAGTCACATTGAGCCTCGAAGACTCGTTTACAAGTGAGACCTGTTTGGACAGATATAAAAAGTGGTAAAAAATGACACATAGGATTTGGAGACAAAAAAAATCTAACACGCTCTTAATCTTTGGTTGAAGGTCAACAGTGTGATAATGGGAAAAAACAATATCACACATAAGCCAAGTGTTGAAGTGATTATATAAAAATATACATTCAAAAAGAAAGTTGAAGTTATATTATCAAAACAATTTGGCACAAATCAACAAAGAAATGAAGACTGTGTCCATGTGGAACCTGCAAGGAGAAATATAAAGTTAATGTTTTGCCTGGCTCTGGTGAGAAGGACTGAGCTCAGCAGCAGATGAAGTCAGGGAATTAATTCATTAACTTTAACATACTCCACCGTAATGTGTTTTATATGATATGCTGCAGAGAATAACAAGGTGTTTAAACACATAAAGGTTCACTCCCCAGATGTCCTCAGTTCTAGAAACAAGCCTGGATGTTAGCGTCAAACTCAAAATGCACTATTTGCTCATTAGTTTTTCTGAGTCTGTGGAACAAGTTTTGAGTGTCCACATGATTCTCAAGATCTTTAACAGGCAAGTTGAACTTTACTACTCACCAGGAACTACCTGGGTGCTCACTGGATGGCTTTGGACCTGTCCCTTCTCTGCCACCAAGAAGATGTCGTACAAACGCCCTGCCTCCAGCTGTGGAACGTGTGCAGAGGTTTGTCCAGCTGGTACACGTAGTTCTCGACTCCTCCCTGCACCGTCGTTGGGCAGTATGGTCAGACGGTACCTGTCAACCTCGCCCTGCGATGGCTCCCATTGAACTACTGCAGAGCTGGAGGTTGTCTTGACAACTTGGAGGTTGGTTGGACCCGAGATGACTGGAGATAAGGATGTGAAAGAAAACAGGATCTACTCTTTGCATTTAGACATTTAGTAAAATAAAGCTTTAGGAGAGAGGGGACACACGACAGAAAGATCCCCTCGGATTTTCTCTACCTCCTGCACACCTGAGAGTGCATTCTATTCTAAACACACCATTACACTCCTGCAACCCAAGTCTTCCTCATCACTTTTGGACAGCATCCCTGAATTTACCACTTATCACATCTTCTACAGAGCAGCAAAGAGGAAACATCTAAGCGCTCACAGCAAATTGTGCCACTTGCATAAATTAAATGTGCCAACAACTTTGTCCTTTTTCCTGTATTTTTTCACAGTGAGGGCATTCTGTAATATTACAGTCAGCTGTATTTTATTTCAACTTTACTTTCAGGCACAGATGACACAAGTCTATTTTCAATGTGTCTGTTGATACCAAAAAGGATAAAAAAACAAAAAAACTTTTATAAACAGCTCCTAAAATTCCAATGTTTGAGGCTGTATTTGTTTTGTCTCAAGTAATAATAGTACAGGTGGTCCCCGACTTACGGCGCCATCGACTTACGGCGCTCCGTACTTACGGCGCCGCCCCTAGTGACGTCAT
>JARVLU010000583.1:24168316-24183051 GCA_031762415.1 Simpsonichthys santanae | reverse complement strand
TCCGCTGTCAATAGTGTGTGTGTGTGTATTCCATCATATTTGGGATGACCCTATTAACATAATCCCACTGTATTTTGGTACAATGATAATAAAGCTTATTTTGATTCTGATTCTAAAAAATATAAATTCAACATTAAGCTTTATTGTTTTTTGGCATAAACAAACATCTGGAGACTGGATTGACGTCATTCTCTGAATATTTTGGACTTTTTAGTTTCATTATGCTTCATTTGGGAAATTGTCCAATTAAAATACAATAAAAATCAGTCCTGGGATGTCTGCTTGTTGCTGACGAAACAGAAAACCAAGTTGATCCTGTAATCTGGAAACGAGCAGAGATAATCTGGTAGGTGTATTGATTGAATCTTTTCCTCTCTTCCTGCTGATAATCTGCTCTCATGTCAGCTGCTGCTGACGTGACGTCTTGTTATGTATCTGTAAACGATGCATAAAGAACGTGGTCTCTTTCTCTTTCTGTCAGTCTGTCCTCTTGTGTCACAGCTGCCTCAGCGGTGATGTCATTCCTCTGGCAGCCATCATGTTTTTGACCCTGTTTACTTGTTTCCATAACAACAAGCATCGCACATCTGCATCCTGTTTCGCTGGAAGAGTTCACATCACTCACTCCTCTTGTTTGACTGAGGTCTGTGTTAAATCTTAGTCATGTTCAGATTATTTGGCTTCTTGCATTGTGTTATACTATTAGGTTGAATTTAGACGTTGTCAAATAAACAAATATAATTTGTTATTTAAAGGTTTGAGTATATTATAGAAATAATGACATTTTTACTAAAAACTATTTCAGATCCATTGAGCCCAATGACTTTCCACAGATTGAAATTTAAAACCGGATTGTCTGATGCTGCATCAGATTGTCCATAATCACAACAGAGATTTGATTTAAATGCGAGTTCATTGATTTTGACAGTAAACTTGGAGCATAAATTCTAATTTTAACTTTACTGAACTTGAGTTTTATTACATAAAATGTGTATTTTATATTTAGACTAACAACAGAGAATGCTGCAAATTATTCACTCATTTATGCAGTTAGTTGATGATATGTAAGAAAATAAACATTTCTCATATAAATTATGAGGTTCAATAATAACATTTTAAAAACAAATAGGTTTTATAAGTTTTAACTTAATTTATGATTAAATAAGTTCTAAATAACTAAGTAATGATATAATGACTAAACTACGTTCTAAAAATGTGAATTAAAGAAAAGATTGGAACTGTGTAGAAAATATTTGAACTGTTTTGAAAAGGCTTTATTTTAATTATGTAAGAACATCCATCCATCCATGCATCTGTCCATCCATCCCTCCATCCTTCATTGCATCTGTCCATCCATCCCTCCATCCTTCCATGCATCTGTCCATCCATCCTTCCATCCACCCACCCATCCATCCAGCCATCCATCCATGCATCCATTCATCCATCCATGCATCCATCCATCCCTGCATACATGCATCCATCCATCCCTGCATGCATGCATCTATCCATCCATCCATCCCTGTGTGCATCTATCATCCATGGATTCATCCATCCATCCATCCATCCATCCATCCATCCATCCATCCATCCATCCATCCATCATCCATTCTTCCACACACCCACCCATCCATCTACCATCATCCATCCATCCATCCATGCATCCCTCCATCCATCCATGCATTGCTCCATCCATCCCTCCATCCTTCCATGCATGCATGCATCCATCCATCCATCCATCATCTATCCATGTATCTCTCCATCCATCTATCCATGCATCCATTAATCCATCCATTCATCCATCCATCCATCCATCCATCCCTGCTGCATGCATCCATCCATCCATCCCTGCATGCATTCATCATCCATGCATCCATCCATCCACCCACCCACCCATCTATCCAGCCATCTATCCATCCATCCATCCATCCATCCATCCATCCATCTATCCCTGCATGCCTCTATCATCCATAGAATCATCCATCCATCCATCATTTGTCCATCCATCCATCCATCCATCCATCCATCCATCCATCATTCGTCCATCCATCCATCCATGATCCATACATCCATTCTTCCACACACCCACCCATCCATCTATTATCATCCATCCATCCATCCATGCATCCCTCCATCCATCCATGCATTGCTCCAGCCATCCCTCCATCCTTCCATGCATGCATGCATCCATCCATCATTATCCATGCTTCTCTCCATCCATCAATCCATCCATCCATCCATCCATCCATCCATCCATCCATCCATCCCTGCTGCATGCATCCATCCATCCCTGCATGCATTCATCATCCATGCATCTATCCATCCATCCATCCATCCATCCATTCATCCATCCACCCACCCACCCATTCATCCAACCATCTATCCATGCATCCATCTATCCATCAATCCATCCATGCATCAACTATCTATCAATCCATTCATCCATCCATTCATCCATCCATGCATCCATCCATCTTTACAGTTCAGATCGATCATTACACTGTGTTTGAGGGCAAAGCATGTTAAAGAAAAAGTTCAAACATGTGCAGCGATGTGGTAAACTGTCCAGTGCGAGCAGTAATCTAAAGCAGCAAGCGTTTTCATCTCTGTGACAGTTTTAAATTCAAACGATTTAGAAACTGAAGTTATGAAGGGTTTCTCTTTGTTCCGCTGCCTTGTTCTGCCTAAAAGCGTGTCTCCTACACACGCCGCACAAATACCAACGCACTTAGTAACCCTCCAGTTGTTTAATGTCGTCCACGTCAAATTGATCGCACATGTCGGCGAGCAGAAAAGTCCCGATGAACATCTGAATCACACAGTTTGTAACGGTGAGATTGGTGATAAAAGTTCACTGATTAACTGGTGTATGGAGAAGAGGTCAAAGCAGACGTTTGCATTTAAGCAGAACAGCGTATACACAAACATCAGGACAGAAAGACCACCATGATGCTTATAACAGTGGCGTCAGATCAGACCGTGAATCTGCCTCCTCTTCAGGAGCAACAATCCATTTTATCCCTGACCATAAGTTTTTCCTGTCTCTAACCACTCAGCTTTTAATTTTCAACCACAAATCTGGAACTCATTGTCTAAAGCCAACCAGAAAGTGATTAACTAGTGGTAATATTGCAGTTTTTTTTAGTATTTAAAGTTTAATCTCCGGGACGGTCTCCTGTGCCCTCGCAACGCTCTATTCACCTGCCCTAACATAACTCACTCTGCTTGTCTCACATGAGGTGTTCACCTGCACAAAGATCAATGAAGTGATCAATCTGCTCTATCCTGTAAACTTGATATATTAACAGTTATAGACTAGGCACAATACCAGTAATGCTTCAGCTTTGTCTATCCATGCTTAAAGCAGGATCCTGACCCACTGTCACTACAATAATAAACCACCACATCCATGTAAAGGAAGCAAAACCATGGGATTTAAGGGTGTGGAGGGTGCAGCATCACCCTCCAATGGATGCAGGAGCACTTGCTTTGTTAAATCCATGAAAGTTGTTCTTTATTTTGGTGTTTAGAGTAAAAAAAATTCCTCATGTCCACAAGACCCCCTCAACTGAAACACAATTCCGTGTGAAAGAAGTTTTGTGGCAGAGGTGTCCAACCCTGGTCCTTGAGGGCCAGTTGTTCATGGTGTAGATGTTTTCAGCATCAGAATCAGAATAAGTTTTATTATCATCGGGATACAGTAAGATTATGTTTGTACTGTCGTCTGAAATATCGGCGGAGTGCATGTTGCTCTGGCTACAAGAGCGCAGCCTCTTGTTCTTTATCATAATACATTTTTTTAGATAGAAAAATATAAAGGCCATGAGGATGGTGATATTACAAAAAAGATCTCTTCACATCTTGTTCTATCAAGACACGATTTGAGACATGAAAAGACTCTACCAGCAGCACATTAACACAAACACACACGCATTTGACGTCAAGACGCTGAGATTTGAACTTCCAGACAGGCCATAGTCCTGATAAGATGTTGTTGTTTCTCTGCTTTGATACACTTGATTTGTATGAACAATTGATGAGCAGGTTTCTGAAGGATTTCAAAAACACATCGAAGAGTACGGCAGCGTAAGAGCACGAACACGTAAAACATGCAGGATAGTGACCCTCAAGGATCTGCTCTAAAGCATTGTGGATGGCTCGTGCTCCATCACAAGTAATGGGGAACCCTGTGGGTTCTCAATACAGGCGTGAAGACCATCCACCTTCTGTCATTGCAGAATTGTCATCCAACATGAAGTGACCTAACATATTTTCTTAAACGGGGTGGAAACAGCTTCTAATGGTATTTTATTTTCTCTAAAGTTTTACACTTTCAGCTGTAAAACTATGAAGCATGAAGACAGAGGTTGCGGAGGCTCATAACAGCAAAGACAGAACTGAAACTCAAATGATATTAGCTCCCAGTAGATTGAGCTGATCCCTCAGACGCATTACGCTGCAACGTTTCTTTTATTGTTTCCCACTTTGACCAGAGCAGCAGCTGGTTTGATGCTGGTTGTGCTGCCAACTCTGTCGCTGACATCACACCTTCATGCTGGATCTTACACGGCTCCGGTGAGGGAACGGGAATGTCCTGAAATCTGGGTTTAAAGAGAATCACTCAGGAAATGCAGCATGTGCTTTAAGAAGAGAAACGAGGTGTTCGTTTCAGCCACACCTGATTATGGAGCTTTTATTGCAGGAATAAAACGGTTCTTTTGGCTTAAACAATAAGATGATGGAGCGCCAGCGGACAAAAACAATGGAGTGTTGATATTTTATTGACAACTATAATAATTATTGAGCCTTTAAGAATCTTGATATAGACATTATTTTAAGGGGAAAATACAGGAATCCTAATCTCAGATGGACGTACCTGACTGGTGAAGGTGATGTAGTAGGTTTCATACTGAACAGGAGGCGGGGTCCAAACCAAAGTGACGGACGACTCTGTGATGTTCCGAGCGCTCAGCTGAGAGACGCCTGCCATGGCTAAACGAGAAGTTATAGACTTTACTATGAGGCGCTCACATTACTGAAAAATGTGTGTTTTCTGCAACATATTTGGTTTCAAGTCTTTTGTAAAAAGCAAAACAATCCCAAAAAATATGAGTAGAATTAACTCAAAGAGAAACAAAATGATTACGCAGACACACAAAACAACACAAAAACAAAGTATGTACAAAAAAGTAACAGAATACAATAAACTACTGGTATGTATAACGGCTGCAAGAACAACTTGCTACTTAAACAGTTATAAAATAAGAATAAAAAATAAAAAAAGGATCAAGACAAACAAGAATAAATGCAAACTAAGCACAAAATGTTGAAGAACACAATGGCGCAACAAAATGACAGGAAAACACAGACAGATACACAAATGACACAATATAACTACAACAAATACCCCAACTGAAACAATAACTATAAGCCAGTGAGTACAAAGAAACACTAAATGACTTCATTACACAAAGAAAACCTGATATATTTAGAAAAAAAAAAAAAAAAAAACAATCAAAAAGTGATTAAATATGAGCAGCAAACACTCAAGAAGATAAATTAAAGTAAAAAAAAATGTACAAAAAAAAGCAAAGTGGTAAAATTAGACAAAACAAGACTCTGAAACAAATCAAGGAATTAAAAAAAAGTTTTTCTAAATAGAAAAAAAGACTTCAGTTCTTGTAAGGATTGCTCCAGTTCTGGTAATTGGTCTTCTTGGGTATCATTTTGTCTTTTATGAAATCCAGCAGATACTATTTTTTTTTTGTTTTATTCACATATTTATCACATCGGTCACAGTTCCTAAATGTCCTAGTTAGGGAATTAGAAAATCAACATGTAACAGCCTGATTTCATGTTTTTCTTCTTCATATTAAACATTAAAAAGTAATGTGAACATGTTGTAATCTTCATATTGTGCTTTTAGAATGGCAATGAATGAGCATCCAGTTAAAAACAAACAGATTCTCTTACCAGAAACCTTCTACACTTTGTTCTCTTGTCAAAGACTCGGTGGAACAAAAGATCCGACGTCAATCTGTCATTTTACTAAAAGTCTTTCCTCTTTGCATCGGTCCAGCTGAGATTCTTATCTCACCAAACTCAGAGAGAAGGATTTCTCAAAGTTTGGCACCAACCTCAACCAACTCCTAAACCATCTGGTTTCTGGCACCACAACAATAACACAGAGTGTTGAATCTGATCTGCAGGTGGAAAAGTAACAGCTCAGATGTCAGCAAGAGCTTGTAGCCTCAAACGTTCACTCCAGGATCATGATTAATGAGCTACCAGGGCCTGGTTTCAGACTGTGTGGCTGATATTCAGAATGTATTTATTTATTTTTGTTTATTTATTCATTCATTTAGTTACCTATTTATTTATTTGTTTACTTATTTGTGTCTAATTATTTATGTTGTTTGTTTATTTATTCATTTATTTAGTTACCTATTTATTTGTTTGTTTACTTATTTGTGTCTATTTATTTATTTATTTATTTTTTGTTAATTTTGTTATTTATTTATGTATTTATTCATTCATTCATTTATTTGTGATTGCCTATTTATTTGTGTTTTTTTAATTTATCCATTCATTCATTCACTTATTTATTTATGTATTTATTTATTTGTTTGTGTTTATTTATTTATTCATTTGTTCGCTCGTTCATTTATTTATTTACTTAATCACGGATTTATTTATTATTTCATTTGTATATAATCTGAATTGAACTGAAATATTTGTTTATTAATCTGTGTTTATCATTCATTCATTCATTAATTCAATTGTCTATTTATTTATTTATTTATTTGTATTTGTTTATTTATTCATTCATCAGTCATTTATTCATTTGTTTAGTTATCTATCCTTTTATTATTTATTTGTGTTTTTTCACTCATTTATTTATTTATTTATTTATTTATTTATTTATTTATTTATTTATTTATTTATTTATTAGGTGCTATCAGATACAATACCAGAACTGCAGTGTGCAAAAGTCATAAGTTGTTTTATTTATTTATTTTAATGGTGAATTAAAAAAAGTGAAATTTATCTTGAATTACCTTGAATCACTCCTTTTCTTCATAAAATGCAACATTTTGATTTAAAATGTCATTATAGAAACTTAAATGAAAGTTCAGTCAAGTACTCTAATATGTTAATTTTTTTGGTGACATAAAAAAAAATTACAATTAAAACATTGGATGTAGGAGAATTATTGTTTTTAATTGATTTTTTGTCTTCAACCATTAACACCTCACATTTGCGCCGACATACAATAAAAGCCTCCTAAAGTTTTAAGCTTCAAATATTAAATTTGTCGACTGTCTGTTAGCAAAATGTCTCATGAAACACTGGACAGATCCTAATAAAATAATTTAAAAATAATAATAAATTGCCACCACATCTCATCAACATCAAAAGCTCCACCTACAGCTCCTCCACCGGCTGATGACAGAGTGTTAGTTGTTCATCGCTCACTATCAGGAGGAGCCACACAGACGATGTCTAACAACATAATGACTGGGAATCGCGATAATAACTCACAGACTTGTTTCTTCGCAACACGTCGTGGAATTAGAGCTGAAAAGTCCACGACTCACAGAGAGCCTGACGTCATGCTCCCAACAGCAATTAACAAAATCCAAGTGTCACAAGTGCTGCGAGGAAACTTGGTCAGCGTCATCTGCCAGTGACACAGAACTGCTCTTTGTCCAGTCTAATAAATGTTTTTAAAATGTAATGAACAAAATATAAAGAAAGCAGACAGGCAATCAAACCAAGACGCTGCGTAAAATTCACGCTGCAGATCAACAGCCAAGTCTCTCAGGTTGTTCTTTTTCTCAACTCCAACTCTTAAGCCCAATCAGATTTTTTACATTGCCATGTGCTCACATTATCATACACATTATTTCTACTATCACTTTACATGTACATGTTATGGTTTTGGGATTTATTATTTTATTTACTATTTGTGTTTGTACTTGTTTTTCCTCAAGTGAAAGTTCAAATTCAAGAATCTTGATTCACAGTCAGTCGGTAAACAAAACAATACTAGACATTAAGACATTATAATAACAGACATCATCATTGTTCACAAAGCCTGATCGATGCAGGGATGAATGAGTTTTTCAGTCTGTTCGTTCTACATCTGGGCTGCAGATATCTGCGTCCAGATGGAAACAGCCTGTTACCGTGGAGTGGATGATCGGGATCTGCCAGAACCAGCCTGGTCTTGTTCACTGACCTCGTCTTGTGCAGGTTCTCTGTTTTAGTTTTTCAGTACGCTTCTGTATTTAGTCCCATCATGTTTTCCAGCTATCGTGGGCTTTAAGTTATTATTTCCAGCATGGCAGTTTTAGGTTCTAAAAACGAATTAACCAATGAAAATTTTATATTAATTTTTTTTTACTTGGGATCAATAATTTCTGAAATTCTTGAAGGTCTGAAACACTTAAATTTATCATGTAAAATCACAAGATTTGTCCAACAAATAAAACTAATGTTTGCTGTATCTTATCAGAATAATGTCTCTCTCTACAGTCAATGTCAATAAATTTTTTTAATGACTTGAATTGTTTTTTTTTTTTTATTAATCTTCTGTTATATTACGGAGAGTCCACATTTAAACACAACGGTTCTCAAGAATAAATGTATTTTTTAAAGCATTTTTATGTTTTTTTCCCCCATTAATCAGCAGCTTTCAACAGAATCTGTGAGACATTTTTGCTTAAATTCCAACGGATGGAACCATTTCCACTCCCCATCATCGTTTAGGACTTTGGATTGTTGGATTCATAAAGTACAGTAAGCCGGTGGCCAAAATTGGGGGAACACTTAACAATCAGAAACATTTTTTATTTCCGTCTTGTGTCCGCCTCATGCAGCACAGAAAGCCATTTAGCTTAAATGAGGGACTTTAATGGGCAGCAGGTTTTGGTCCCGTTCCACGGTTAATGAAACAGTTCCATCATTGGAATGATTGCAGCTTGAAGCAGATCCAGACAGACGAGCTAATGCGCTAACACACCCTGACAACAACACAAAGCAACAGCAAGAAAACACAGCTAATAGGGAACTAGCAAGGAATGATGTTGGAGAAATAAACAGACATTTCTACACTGTTTTAGAAATAAATTGAGGTAGTAAATAAAAGCCTTGACTCATTGAAGGTGTGTTGCCTACCACCTAAATGAATAACATGTTATTCTGTGAAGGTATGGGGTTTTAATCATTTAGTCCAACCTTGTAAATGATGTTAAGACCAGTCTCATATAGTGCAATAGTATCCCATCCTAGTCCACGAGGGCCTGCATGTTTTCAACGTTTCCCTGATCTTCAGCAGAGCTTCATGTTCTGCAGAAGCCTGTTAATCACTCATTCATTCAAGTCAGGTGTGGCAGAGCAAAAGGTCATCTAAAACATGCAGGTTGGGGAACCTCGAGGACCAGGATTGGACACCACTGTTGAAGTGTCACACTCGGAGTGTCTCTGCAAACACCGCACTAATATTTAGCACAGTTACGGTAAAATAGAATTAATTATGGCCACTGTGTTGGCTTTGTGGGCCGAGGTATTGTAGAGGCAGGGCAGCCGACTCGGGACCCGAAGGTCCCAGGCTCCATCCTCAGTCATTGCACATCTCATGGTGTCTCTGAGCAGCACACCCCATCCCCTGTTGCTCCCTGGGTGCCTTCAATAGCTGCCCACTTCAGCACCTGGTGGTGGATGGGCTAAACGCAGAGAGCCAATTTTGCCATTGTATGGGAACATACAGTAACAATACATATCACATTATTATTATTACGTTGTTTAGCTGTGGCAGCCATCTTGGAATGCACATATTTTGCTAACATACAGACACGATTGACTCCTTTACTGCTTAAGTTTAGTGCAAAGACTAGTACTCCCTTGAAGAATGTTTGATAAATGAAAACACTCATAGAAAATACTTTCAACTACCGTTATATCATCTTTTTGAAATGTTTTAGAATTTGTCATTTTGTCATGAATGCGAGGGGTCAAACATTTTTCCTACTGTTACAAGAGTCAGTAGGGCTCATTTTGCTGAAATCTCTCCATTCTGTCCAACACACCCACACAGTTAATTTTTAAAGTAAAATAAAACCGTAACAAATAAAAGCAGATAGTTATTTCTACATTACAAGCTATACCTCTGCACATTATCCTTTACAAACACTTTTAGCTAATAATGACATATTAGAGTTAGTCTGACTTACCAGTATTACAGTTAGGTCCAGTTTTGCCCTCTTGACATTGGCTGCAGTCCGGTCCAGTGAATCCACTCCGGCACACACATTTCCCTCTGAAGCACCGCCCTTTGTTGTTGCAATTGTTGGGACAGCCTCTGAAAGCACAGTCTGGCCCTGTGAAGCCAATGCTGCAAACACACTTTCCATTCATGCACCTCCCATGATTGTTGCAGTTGTTGGGGCAAGCCTTTGCAGCGCAGTCAGCTCCAGTGAATCCATCATCACAAGCACACTGTCCTTTGATACAGCGCCCCCTGTTGTTGCAGTTCATAGGACAAGCTATCTCAGAGCAGTCCTCCCCAGTGAAACCACTGTCACAGACACATCTACCATCAATACATCTCCCGTGGTTGTTGCAGCTGTTGGGACAAGCTCTTTCAGAACAGTCAGCACCAGTGAATCCATCATTACAAACACACTCTCCATTGATGCAGCGTCCCCTGTTGGTGCAGTGCCCAGGACAGGCTATCACAGAGCAGTCTTCACTGGTGAAACCACTGTCACAGACACATCTACCATCAACACACCTACCGCGGTCATGACAGTTGTTGGGACAAGTTCTTTCAGAACAGTCAGCACCAGTGAATCCATCATTACAAACACATTGTCCATTGATGCAGCGCCCCCTGTTGTTGCAGTTCCCAGGACAGGCTATCTTAGAACAATCTTCACCAGTGAAGCCACTGTCACAGACACATTTCCCATCAAGGCACCTCCCAACTTGGCTACAATCATTAGGGCAAGCTTTTTCCAGACAGTCTGGGCCAGTAAATCCAACATTGCAAACACATTGTCCATCAACACAATGCCCCTTGTTGTTGCAGTTTCCTGGACAGGCTATGTCAGAGCAGTCTTCACTGGTGAAACCACTGCTGCAGATACATCTACCATCAACACACCTACCGCGGTCATTACAGTTGCTTGGACAAGTCCTTTCAGAACATGCAGCACCAGTGAATCCATCATTACAAACACATTGTCCATTGATGCAGGTTCCCTTGTTGTTGCAGTTCATAGGACAGACTATCTCAGAGCAATCTGCACTGGTAAAACCACTTTTGCAGACACATTTACCATTAACACACCTCCCATGGTTGTTGCAATTGTTGGGGCAAGCCTTTTCAGAGCAGTCTGCACCAGTGAATCCATCATTACAGACACACTGTCCATTGATACAGCGACCCTTGTTGTTGCAGTTTCGGGGACAAGCTATCCCAGAGCAGTCAGCACCAGTGAAACCACTAGAGCAGACACATTTACCATTTAAACACCTGCCTCGGTTGTTGCAGTTATCAGGACAAGCCTTTTTAGAACAATCCGAACCTGTGAATCCAGGACTACACACACACCGTCCATCAACACAGTGCCCTTTTCTGTTACAGTTCCCAGGGCAGGATTCTTCTAAGCAACTTGGACCCGTGAAGCCGCTGTCACACACACATTTTCCATTCAGACACCTGCCCTGGTTGTTGCAGTTGTTTGGGCAGACTCTCTGGGAGCAGTCAAGACCAGAGAAGCCAGGGTCGCAAGCACACTCTCCGTTTACACATCTCCCATTGTTGTTGCAGTTCCCTGGACAGTTGGACTCACTGCAGTCTGGCCCACTGTAACCAGCAAAACAGACGCACTTGCCGTCCACGCAGCGACCCTGATCGCTGCACTCATTGGGACAGTCTTCTGTACCCGATGTTATCGAACAGCCAGCACCTGCAGGAAAGAGAAACGTTTTCCTTTTAGCATTTTGAAATGATAGGTCAAACTCAACACAATCACAAAAAACATTTAAATGGATTACTGGTATATTTTTCTGTAGGGAAAAAAAAAACTTTTTAATGATACTGTATTTTTCGGATTATAAGGCGCAATATCAGTGAACAGGTCTGTTTTCATACATAAGGCAAACCGCATTATAAGGCTCACTGTTGATTGTTGAGAAAATTCAAGGATTTTAAGTGCGCCTTGTAGTCTGAAAAATACGGTATTTGTATTTTATGTATGTTGGGCTAAGGCATCAGTGCTTTGATAGGCCATTGTGGACCATTATGGATCTTGATGCTCGAGAAAGCTTAGGGACATTGCTATTGACTTATTTATTTAGACCTACTACGAACCTAGAACAAATATTTTTCACTCATTGCCACACTCTGTACGTTATTGTTCATGGGATTGTTTTGTATTGTATTAAAAAAAAAGAACAAATAAACTAAACTAAACTAAACTTTGCTTTTTTTATGTGTGGGGAAGGGGGTAACCTGTTCTAATTAGACTGAACAAAACTTCCTTGTTTTAAGTGTTTGAGCCCTTATGTCCGAGTATGGGAGCGAGGGTGGAGGAAGTCCACTGGGTCTATAAGAGGCTGAGGTCACAGTGGGCACAGAGCTGGGTAGTAACACACACATACAGAAACTTCAGATGAAATTTACCTCCATTTCCTCACAACTTAATCAAATCTAACCTGAATTTGCCTTTTTGCTCCCAAAGACGATTGGATCCAAAAAAAGTGAGTAATACCCTGAGCTCTGTTAGCTCATAAACTGATTTCTGTTGGTCCATGATGCAACTTTGGTGCAGCCAGAAAATTAACCCAGCTGTGGGTATTTTAGAGTAATTTATGATTTAAAGGTTTAAAAAGGAGCATTGATGCTAAACGTTGCAGGGCTGTGTCTTTGATAAACTCTTCAATATGAGTCTAAAACATTGTTTACAGCACCTTCTGTAAGAAAACCTTTCAGAAAAGTAATTTAAAATACATAAAAGTAGAATCTGGAATATTTTCTACATGTCTGGAGACAGACGTTTTTCACTTTTGACTCCAATACAATTGGACAAGTTCCTTAATATTATAATGAACACCATATTCTTTGTTTTCTCTACAGTTTGTACAGAATTACATACAGATTTACTCTTAATTTACCGGTGTAATTCTGTTACAAAATGGGTGGTGAAGATTTCATGAAGATCAAAGTCAGAAATGAGTGAGTTCACATGATCAGATTTATTTCTGTTTTAACATCAATGAATTGAAGGTTCCTTCTTTAACCTTTCAGGCAGCTGTGTGTCATTCTAAATATGAGGTAATTTATTAATAAACTGATGTGTAATAATGTGATGAGTGATGCTACTTTTGAAGTTTTCTTCGTGTTATGGCGTCACCAAACAAGAATTCATCACCAAATGCAGCAAATGGGAAGCAGAAAGGGGATTTTTTTTAATGCAACTAAAATTTGTTGACCACATGTTGCTGTAAACACATTTTCTGTTCTTGCTCAAAATATTAAGAAAAAGTTAAAAATTTAATCTCCAATGAAAAACATTTGTAGCTTTATTTAATTTGAAGTGATTGTTCACTCATTTTTTTATTATCTTTTTTCCAGGGGCAATGTTTTGGTTTGTTTTTATGTGAAAACTGTCACGAAAACAGTTCTTTAATCAACATCTATAAAATGATTTCCATTCTCTCCGTCATCATTTAATTACCCATAACAACGATTTGTTTGTTTTCTCGTTTTGTCTTTGTATGACCCGCTTACGTCATTTGCATCAGATTCTGTTTGCTTTGATTAAATGGACTATTTGAGATGAAAAGATTTGGTTGAACTTTTTACGACCAATACTCCAAAAATAAACATATACAGTATCTGCAGGATATGAGTTCAGTTCAGATCATGATGAATTATTTTTGTTGTTAAACATGGAGGCCTTCAAGGTTTCCTGAATTTCTAGAGAAATTTTGACTCATATATACCTGTATGTATATTTTGGTGCTTTGCTCTTTTTGAGATTTCAAGTTAACATAAATTATTTCAATATAGTTTGAATGTATATTTGTAAATGTCAGCATAACTCAAGTATTTGATTAAATAACTTAAAGTCTGATAGTGTTCTGGAACATAAAGTTAAAGCTCATATCTGCAGAAACAGTCCAGTTTAACCTTTGCTCTCCGAGGTGCAGCAGCTTCCCCCAGCTCCCCCACATTTCTCCCTCAGGTCGGACACTTCCCTCTCCAGACGTTCCAGTCGTTCCCGTAGGGCTGCAAAGTCTGCCTCGCAGCCGCACGAACCGGACCCTGATCCTGATGGAACCAGTTTGATCCTATGAGTCAGGACCAGTGGAGAACCGGGATCCAGGGTGATTTCTTTACCTGTGAAACACAAACGCTGTAAGCATCTCAAACACCCCCCACCCATGATGGAGTTATTCATCTAGACCAGGGGTCTGCAAACTTTATCATCAAAGAGACATTTCTGCTCCTTTGCAAACTAAATTAAATGTTTATGGAGCCACAAAACCTGCTAAAACTGTGATTATCAACTGGTGGCCCATGGGCACCTTCAAGCTTGTTGGAGGTGGCTTTTCCAGCCAGTAGATGTAATATTATGAAACTAAAATATAAATATATACTTATACATATATACAATATACTTTTTATATACAATATACTGTACTTTATATAAATATATATAATATAT
>JARVLU010000583.1:24132525-24148777 GCA_031762415.1 Simpsonichthys santanae | reverse complement strand
CAGTTAGAGAGGACATGGAGGTAGTTGGAGTGAGGACAGAGGATGCAGAGGACAGAGTGAGGTGGAGGAGGATGACTGTCGCTGTGGCGACCCCTGAAAAGGGAAAAGCCGAAAGAAGAAGAAGATTTGGCTAAAGGAAATAAAGAGCAAAAAAAATGTCCGTTTTCACAATTTTTTTAAGGATATGTCTCATATTTCTGAATAAACAAGATAAAGTTGATTGTCCATGTTGCACTGAGCAAAAATCCTCTAAGCTGGACGGCATTTATTCATTCATTTTTTATATCTGAGCACAGAGAGACCCTGATTCACACATTTTAACAGTAAAACTTGAGGTATCTACAGCATTTCATGTAATGTTCATATAAAAGCATAAATCACAGAACTGCACGTTGAGCAAGACTAAATTTACTTTAAAGAGTCAAACATTTAGTGGCTTTTTTTTGGGGGGGGGGGGGGGTTGTGTAAAAATCACAACTTTTGTTTATTATTAGAAGGAAACACAAACCTCGAACACGAGCTTTGACAGTCACAGCACGTAAACATGGCAGAAGTGCACACTCTGCCGTGCATGACTACAACACAAGCAAACACACGTTGGGTAAAAAGATGGGCACATGTGCCGGTTTGATCACAGCCTGTTTCCTCTGACTCACAGTTTCCATTCAAACATAACGACCCGACTTCAGAAACGAGTGCACGGTCAACATGAATGATTCTGCTCACCTTAAATCCAAAGAAAACACACTTGTGGAGGACAGATGGAGACCTATAAGCCTATATGAAGGAGCAATTTCAACCAATTAGCTGCCTACAGGCTGCCAGATGTGCAGTCCTCATGCATCACTTAGAAACAGTTTTTAAGGTTCAATATTTCCTATAATTTTACAAAAATCAAGAGTCTTTCACCTCAAACTGTGATTTTTGTGAAAGTAATCAGCAAACTTTCCTTCTGTGCAAGAAAGCTGGAATGCTGCCTCTGAGTTGGGGGTGTTGTCTGCCTTGAGCAAAGGAGTTCGTATATCTTGGAGTCTGAGTGATGGAGTGAGAGATGAAACAATGAATCAGACCTTGTCAGCAGCAGTAATGAGAGTGTCGCTCCAATCCGTCATTGTGAAGAAAGAACTGGGCCAAAAGCTCTGGACTGACTGGTTTGTCTACGCTCCATTCCTCAACTATGGTCGACGTGGGTCATGACCAAAAGAACATGATCCTGGATACAAAGCAGCTGAAATTAGTTTCCTCAATAAGATGGCCGTGCTCAACCATAGAGATGAGGTGAGGAGAGCTGCTGCTTGCACTGAAAGGTGTGTGGTCAGGTTGCCTCCTGAGAGTCTCTGTCTGGAAATTGGGCACATTTCACTGTAAAGGTGATCCAGGGTGGACCCAGAACTTACTGGGTGGATCTGGCCTGCGGAGCCCCAAGTGCAGAGTGTCCCTGGTGAGAATCTGAATTTCCCTCCTGAACTTGTTGCCTCTATGACCCAACCGCAGGTAAATGGCAATGGGTTGATTTATTTATTCAATCAAAATTAAAGCCAGCGTGTTCTTTTCCTCCTTCCTAATGTAATCACATTTATTTTCATCACATTCTTAATGTGTGGTCAATATAATACTTATTGCAATACCAACACATATTTACATCCAGAAGCTGGTCTTCAAGTTCTCACAAACCAGAAACACACAAATTAATATAACAGCTTAATAGAGCACAAGAACTGTAAAGACTTTTGCATAATTTGGTTTAGATCATTTTGAACAAACTGTAGGAATCACATTTACAATGACTTGAAAAAAAAAAAGTCTAGTTAAGAAAATATCAATAAACGTCTCAATTTCTATGTAAACTATTGAATGGAAACATAAAAAAAAAATCCTCAAAATTAATAGTATTAATCAAATAGAGCTGTTTTGTTCATTAGTTGCAAAAGTTTAAGATAAACCTGGATTCCAACACACCTTGTGTGTTAGACATGAGTCACCTTAAAACTCTGGTTTGTCCATCTCAAAGACAGCCTGGCAGAACATCCAGAAATGACACGTCTATCGCTCTTCTGAGAGACACAAAGGCAAAAAAAGTTTTGATTTTACAAGTTGGACCAACATTTCTGCCCACCTTTTCTCCCAGATCAAGATTTTCCTTCACCGTCGTAACTCCTTCAACATCTGGGACATTTTGTCTCATAAAAAAGGCTGAAGGACTGAAACTTGGGTCAAACTGAGGTGATAAGTGAACCCCTGTTTGACCCAAGTTCCAGTCCTCTTAGAGAAACAGAAGAAAGTAAATTATCCAAGAATAAAAGCTTGTTTCATTCATGCATTAATGAAACGTTGTCGGATGAAAATGTGCATGTTGAGGTTACGTCAGTCACTGAAAACAAAACTCTCACAAGATCAGGAGAAAATGGAATCAAGTCTGTCCATCTATTCAGGAAACATTCCATTTGGTTTGGTAAAGGTCACCAGTTTCTCAGCGAATCGACATTCAGCCGTGGATCTGGATGGACTTCAGCGATGATGGGGGCAGCCTTTGTTTTAAGTCAGTAATGCGTTGGGAAAAGAATCTCAGTGGGCTGATGCATAGATGCTTCTGAAACAGCTCAGATGTCACAGACGCTCAGTCTGTTGTCGGCAGAGAGTCGTGATCGTTTAGACTGCAGCAAAAATCAAGATATAAAAGTTTTGAACAAGAATGCAGGTCAACCATTTCATGTTAAGCCAATAAAATAGCAGCTAAAAGTTGCCAAAAAGTTACACGTTCAAAACATCTGCAAGCAAATTCAAAATAATTGTCGAAAAGCCAAAACAAAAAAGAAAAGTTAAAAAAGAAAAAAAGGACTGGATATGAATCTATGCTCTGAAAACACATGAAATCACACATTATGTGCACAGTCAAGTTTATATCGGCTGCCACCTTCTGCAGGGGTTGCCAGAGCGAGCCAACACGCATGAACGATTTGGCAGTTTTTAATGCCGGATGCCCTTCCTGACTTAACCCGGACTCAAACCTGCAACCTCAGGATTAGAAGACCGCAGCATCAGTTACGGATTTACTGCTACAGAAATGGTTGGAAGTCAGTACAATGTCCTGATAAGGATAGCAGTACAAACGTGTGTGTGTGTGTGTGCACGCAGGGCTGTTTGCAGTGTATGTCTCTGGGCTGCTCCTGTGATGTACCAGTGATCTGTCCCGGGTGTACCCCACCTGTAATCAATGACAGCTGGAGCTGCCTCGTTCTCACTTTTCTCACTGTTGAATATGACGCAACTTCTCATTTATCCCCTCTTGACAAAATCCTGCAGTGATTTGTGGTACTGTTAGATGTTTTCAGAGTTTAAAAGACTTTACTGTTTTCTTGGTGCTCATGTGCTTTGTAAGTATTTGTTGCAGGTGATGTCATTGAAGAAACACTGGTTAGCGTACCCTGGTCTTCTCTCGTCATCGCAGCTGTGAGATGTGTTCAGGATCATGGTTCTGCTGCAGTTTTTGATGCAAACTGGACAATTCAAAACATCTCAAAAGATTTGAAAACTGCTTCTTGGAAAAAGTCAATTTGGTGCAGCGAAATCTCGACTTGACCAAAGACACTTCTGTGTAAAAGTCCTCAGCTCTTTGTGTCTCACTTTTATTACTGCTCATCTCTAACTTTATTCTGTGAGACACGACCAGGCAGCCTCCTTTGGAAATAACATTTTACTAATTTGAAATAAATTATGATTGTTTTAAATTAGTAACTTGTGTAACTGTGACGAAATGCTACTCGGCCTTTCACTCAAGAAAGATTGACGAATTGATGTCCAAACTTTGTTTCTGCTATTTAGCTGATCCAGTTCCCTCCAAGTGTTACAGCTTCGTGCACTTCCTCCTTAGAGAGCTTCGGTTTATGATTTCACACTGTAAAGCCCCTTCTCACCAATAATAACAGCCTGCCACTTTCATTTAAGTCTGACATATCCAGCTCTGATAATGATGCTTTTAGAAACGGTCTGCTGAAATCTTGAGGTGCAGCCCGATGAACACTGGCTGCAGGTTGAGCTGTGAAGTGTACTCTGAACCCTGCTCAGTGGAAACATATGCAATCCACCAAAAGGAGAAAAAAAAAAAAACATTTTGCACAGAACAAATGAACAATACTTACATTATTAAAAAAAATTAAATTCTACTTTGTGTTTTTTAATGAAAAATACTGAGTATTAAGAGAAATGTAACCAGATTGACTTCAAAATCAAAATGCAAACAGTGAATTTTGAGCATGGAATGACTGTGTTGAAGCTAAAACTGAGTTGTTAAAAGTTAAAACAAGCAGAAGAGGGACTAAAATGAGCAGAAATAAGCTTAAATCTAACAGCAGCAGAACACAAGTTAACATTAAAGCAGCTGAACAGTAGCTAAAATTAGCTAAACATGTTAATATTAACACAACTGTAGCATAAACTAGCTAAACAGATGCTAAAACCTAAAACCAGAAAAATAAAAAAGCTAAATTGTGGCTAAAAACTAATATGAGCAGAAGTAGCACAATGCAGTGGTAGAAAAAATATACAGCATATACAATAAAAAGAGTAACTTGAGCAGATAAAAAAAATAACTATGGTTATGAAGAAATTGTATGGAGGAAAAAAATTAAATGGGGTTGAATCTTTGAAAAAGTGTAAAAGTTACAACCCGCCCTAAAAATATAGCACACATTTCCTGAATGAGCTGAATTTTCTGATTTATGAATAGCTAAAGTTGCATAAAGTATAGTTGAAACAAACAGCACCCACAATAAAAATCACTATTTATTTATTTATTTATTGAACAAACTCAGTCTAGGATACTTTATGCTCCAATGCAACTGGCCACAGTCTGTGAGGATCCACAACTTCTCCTCCACTATAATCCTCAGCATTGGCTCCCCTCAGGGCTGTGTGTTGAGCCCCCAACTGTTCACTCTGCTCACATATGACTGCTCACCTACCCATCCAGGCTGCCATATTGTAAAGTTTGCAGACAAATGACACTAAAGTCTCCTTGAACCTTCATGTTTCCAAACCAGCAGTAACTTGTGTTTTCTTAAATGTGTTAAAAGGACAAAGAAACTTTTATCAAACTGAAGTGAAGTGTAAAAAATGGTTCTTTTGACACTTTTCTTAATGAAGGTGATATTTCCTAAGCAGACATTGTTTGAAACAGGCTTCAGTCATGCCAAAATAAATAAATAAATAAATAAATAAATAAATAAATAAATAAAAATAAAACAGTCTGACAAAGTCTTTCCCTGAAACAACTACAGAAAATGTTCTCGCGGTCATCTTAAAGATGTGGTGCTAATTGAAAAAAAGCTGGGCTCCCTAAACGGCTCCAGTCTGAGAGATGAAGTCGAGAAGCGGACCCGTTAAAAACAACAACAGTGCTTCTGTTTGCACGAGCCGACGGGAACAGCTCCAGATCAACAGCTTCTGCAGCCACATCTGTAAAATGAGTTTATTTTATCACCAGGAGAGCTGGAAACCAAATATTTCAAGACGTTCTTCTGGAACGACAGAAGAGATGATGTCATGCAGTTTCAGCAGGGATTTAAAAGCATTTGTTTAATTTTATCTGCCACCATCATCACCGTCACTCATGGAGACCGACCTAGATCTTCTGTATCATATTGTTCTGAAATCTGCAGGAAATCTTTGTTTCATTGTCCCATTTGGAGGCCAAAGCTATAAAATCAAAAGCTGAAATTTGCAGATGATTTATATAAACATGTGCTTCTGATTCAGTCTGATAAATCTGAGTCAATGTGGAACTGAGGTCTCACTTCCACGCTGCCTAAATAGATGTTGAAACAGTTAAAGTCTGTCTGAAGCTGCTGATTCTGATCCACGTCCTGCAGATCTGACAGGTTAAACTTCATTGCAGCCAGTAGCTTAAGCTGAACAGGATATCACTTTAGATTTGGTTTAGCTACAGTTGCAAGCGGTCGACTCTGTTGGAGAGCGTTCATATTGTGCATTTATTGGATGTCAGTTACAGCCTCTGTATTCACATTCAGCCACATCACACAGTGAGCTGTCAGATCCATACGACTGCAGATGTTTCTGTAAAAATGTTATTTTCTACATTCACATGGTTTAGAGATAGGTGGCATGCTTCCTCCTGGATTCTTTTCTGTGGAGTTTACACGTTCCTTCAGTGAAACCGTGGATATAATGCAGTTACCTCCCACAGACCAAAGTCATGCATGTTGCATTCATCTGTAACTCTACAGTAAATTGTCTCTAGGTGTGATTGAGAATGATACATTGTTTGTCTTGTTGTATCCCTGTGATGGACTTGTGACCCACCCTGGATGTGCCCCGCCTCTCATACAGTGACTGCTGGATATGGCCACCAGTGACCCAAAAGGGAAGATGCAGGTAAAAGATCATGGATACCGTAAATGGTTGGATGTATCCTTCCATTCTGCTTTTGGAAACTCTAGGAACCACAAGTAAGCCTGCAGTCTGAAAGCAAAGTGCTCTGTTAGGAAACTATGGAACAATAAGTTCTGTGCTAAGATATGGAGCTACGTTGTTGAGATCTTTGTAGGTTATTTTGAATTCAATTCTGAGTTAGATGGAGGTTTAAGAGAGAGGTGTGCATCAACAAAAATTCCACAAGTATTTGCAAGAATCACAAACTCAATAGAAACACCATTCGTAGATAAGGTAGAAGGGAGGACTGTTGGTACCGACTTCCAATTTGAAAAAGCATCCCTTTGGTTTCATCAGCATTTAGCACCAGTTTGAGACAGAGCAAAATCTGACTGGACAATGTCAAATGCAGACTGTAAAAGCTGGAAAACCTTGGCAGCTGTTTTAACTCCACAATAAACAACTGTGTCATCGGCATAGAAATTGAGGATGCATCATATTACTTATGTAGATTGTGAAGAGGACGAGTCCTAAGACTGCACCTTGGGGTACACCACTGTTGATAGTTGGAAAGCTGGAAGAAGTACAATGGTGTGGTCTGAGAAACCAATGTCTGAGAGCTTATCACATAAGATGTCATGGTACAGTATCAGAAACTTTAGACAGGTCTAAGTAAAGTGCAGCACAAAAGTTCTTAGCATCCAGTGCTTCTTTGACATAATTTTGTCAAGATAGACATTCCAAGCAAAACAAACAAGAAGTCACTGGTAGTTGTTGGATTATTTGATCACTGAGTTTGGCACAGATATTGTGCCACAAATGCTCTGTCTTGAAAAACACCATGGTAAATGGAATAAAATTTGGTACATTAATGACATCTCATGAACGGTGCTGGTCAGGGATGACGTCATGAGTAGTGTGGGAAACCCCGAATGTCAAGCAAACAATGCGCCAGACGGCATAAAGAGCAGTTCTTATAAATTCAAGCTGCTCTTTCTAACCATCAATGGATGGATATAGATGGACGGATGTTTCCACAGAGTCCAGCGTCAGTTTTCCTTCCTCTTCATCGGTTGTACAGAATGTGACTCACACTGAAGTAATCACAGACACAAACACTTTGGTTCAGTACTTTATCACCCCTTTACAAACATTATGGGAGGGCTTTCGATTCTCATCTGTAAATCAGACTCAGTCAGGCGTTTGGGACCTCAAGCTGCAGACTTGCACGTTTGTTTTTGTGCGTTTCCTGTCGTGCGCTTTGGAGGATCTGCTCAGCAGACCTGAAGCCATGGAACAACTCCCCCCAGGTGTTTCTCTGCTTGAATCTGTTGACTGGATGGTGACCGTCTCTCCGGCCTGTCTGCAGGATTTCAAAACCTGGATTTACGACGTGATAAATTCTTTAGATTCGTCCAGTCGAAGAATAAGGATCAGTGACAGTGTCAGCAAAAAATATTTAGGAATATTTAAAGAAACGTATCTCATGGGGGGGTTAATTCAAAGCTGCGTAACAACTCCATAAAGCAGTCTGAAGGTTGTGAATTTACGTGTTGCTGTGTCGCATTAATGCAAACCTGACGCACATGTGTTCAAACCATCAGTGTGCACCTGAACATCTGGCTGCAGGAGTTTGTTTGCAACACATGACTGCATCGCAGAACCCCTGAAGACCCCCCTGACTTCTTTTCCACCCAAAACACAGCTGATTGATGGCTCCCAGATGAAGAGCCAACTCTGTTATTGTCCCTGCAACAGAGCAGGGATTGAATGTTTGTCCTGCTGTTTTCGTCAAAGGGGACAGTGTTTATGTGCAGACAACGTGTACCCTGTGACGGTGGAGTGAATTAAACCCAGACCTGAAGGCTGGAAGTCGTCACTTGAACGTGATTCATGAGACATGGATCTAAAATGGCCCAGTTCAACATGGTCTCAGTAGAAACCTCCTGAAGGGTGATATGGATTCCCTCAAAGGAATCCAGGGCTTTTAATGTTTCTTAGCACACAAAATTATTCAGAACTCATCATTTTTCAGTTGCGCAGATTAATCTGCTCAGATTCACAATGTTGTTTTTTTTTCCCAGTAGTCTAATAACAGCATAACTGAAGGATAGTTCAGGAAACCCAAGCCAACCCCAACTATAGGATTTATCTAAAAGAAAAGGCTTGAACCTCATTTTAAGACCAGCTGATGTGTCAGCCTCATGGACAGAAACTGGAAGTTGGTTCCACAAGAGAGGAGCCTGAGAACTGGAAGATCTTCCTCCCATTCTGCTTTTGGAAACTCTAGGAACCACAAGTAAACCTGCAGCCTGAAAGCGACGTGCTCTGTTAGGAAAATATGGATCAATAATCTAAAATGGAACCAAGTCAAAATATATGAAATGAAGCATAACATTTTTACAGATGATGTATTTTTCTGAAGACCTGCTCATGTTTTAATCACGGAACGACACCCAGTTGCCTCAAGGAGGGAAACGTCAATCAAATAGCAACATGTGGATGTTGTTTGTTTTGACTGCGCTCACAGACGCTGCTGGCAGGGTCATGTTGGAGTCCAACTTCAGCTGCTCCATGTCACAATTCATACGTTTGGTTTTACCTCTCGAGTAGAAGGTCACCTGGTCTGACGATCCAGGGGTCATAAAATGAACACGCTCAGTTTGCTGCTTGTAAGTTGTCATCAGCAGCTGATGAAAACAAACAGCTGTAAACTCCAAATCATCTCTTAAACAGATATGTCATAATTAAAATGGCCAAAAGCGTCTTGCAAAGAATAAATTAGATTTTTTTCCTCCAGATTATGATCTGATTCGTACACCAGTGGTTTTTATTTGCCCAAAGGAATTTTAAAAGTGTAATCATCCATTTATTTTTTATGGTTTAGTGCTCTTTTATTTAAACAGCATCGCCAGCAACCTGTTTTTTTTTACAATCTCAATAAAATAAACTGCGCCTCTTCTGGATGATTGACCACATCACTGATTTGTTTCTGTATTCTACACTTGATTTGGTCTTTGCAGCTCAAATATCTTCACTAGAATCACACATTTGATTTTTAATCTCCTTCTTGATTTGATTCAGAATCTGTGTTTAATGATTTTCACATGAAATAATTAAAGTGTGATGATGTTGTGCACCATGTGCACATGGGATTTTGTCAACGGAACCATAATATCAATCAAACCTTTTTATTTTGTGCACAGAAGAAAACACAACACAGGCACTGTTATTCTCTTGTTTGAATAATTACTGTTGGCTATTTCCTCATTTTCTTCTGCTCTGCCCCCCCCCCCCCCCTCAAATAATAATAATAATAATAATAATATTAATAATAAATCATTTGTTGAACAGTGACGTGAAAAAGTCAACCACTTTAATTTTGGTGCTCCTCAGATAAATAATGTTAAATCATTATTTTTATATATGAATGTTTCTGTTCAGTGCCCTGAGACGACTTATTTTGTGACTTGGTTCTATATAAATAAACTGAATTTTATTTTATTAACAATAATGAGCCTGGGAAATGGATGGAAAGTGCAATAAACTCAGACAGAACTGCTGTTTTCTCAGCGTCAGTATGTGAAGTTGTAATTATTAGTTATTAAAAATCTTGCTACATTAAATTCCCTGCAGCAAACAAATGACCTCATCTCTCCGTGTTAAATAATTAACAGAAACTTCTAAAGTGGTTTATATTTCTCTTTCTCTTGAAAAGTGAGACAAACGTGAATTTAGTTGTGATTAAAGGTAAACGCTCGCTTTGGTTCCTATTAATTGGCAAAATCTTATATTAGCAGTGGAGATTGTGGCACCTTAATGTCACAGATAAAACTCAAGCGTGTGGATTAAAATGACAAGAACAGCACAAATAACAAACCACTGCTGTCCCACAGTTTGGTTTAACTTTGTTAAATCTGGCCAGGCCACTGCTTTACGCAGAAACCATAAAGTCTATTTTAACTGTTTATTGTTTTAACAATCAGGCAATCACAGAAACATTCAGTGTCTGTAAACATCTCTGCAGCTTCAGCTACAAGACATTTTCCTAGATTACAGCACAAACAGCTTCGCTGCACTTGTAGGAGGCTACATGTGGACGTACGTGCTCATCAACGCTGTAAACACTCTACAGAGGGGAAGGGTTTCACCAAATGAGCAAATAAACACCCAGGCTTTGAATAATTTATGAATAATTATAAATGACAGCCCAAATTAAAGCTGTTATCTGCTCCTTTTATATTAATTCCAACCTTCAACACAAACCACAGCAGGGCCTCTAAATAATACAGACGGAAGATAATCTATAACGTTTAATCTATGAACGAGCTACGTTATGGTTTATATGCAACTTTTTTGTTGATATGCTAAAAGATTTAGACGCCGTCGAGTCCCAGTGGACTCCAGGCCTCAAGAACAACAGCCCTCAGCATGACATCATCCAACCCACACAAGCTCTGCATCATGTTCAGCAGCTCAGCTGTGCCAACACAACCGATGAACTTTGATTTTTCAAAACAGGAAAATGTGAGTCCTGTAAAAACTTTGCAGACTTCTCCATCGTGGATGAGCAAGAGTGACTTAGCACCTCAGCTCCTCTGGGTCACGTCCTGCTTTAGTGGCTTTACAGAGAATCCTGTTCTGGACGCAACAGTGTGATCCTGGAGGGTTTGCATGAATAAACCTCAGCTTCGTTTGGACTCATTTACCTTCTGGTGGCATTAAAGTCATGGGCTGGGTGTTTATGATTAAAGTCTCCTGAAACAGATGTTTTGTTTTTGCCTCACATCTGTCTGTCATGAGTTATGGAAAGTTTCCACAGATCTGCAGCGTAATGTCGCCCTCTAGTGGCCAATGTTAGTAATTAAAATCAACAAACATTTAAATCTGATTTTAGATGAAAACTGCACATTAGTGTCAAATCACATCCTTAAATGGAATTAGAGAAGATTGTTAACTATGAAAGCTTCAGGTTTTCTTTGCATGGAAGTGTATTGGTTATTGTTGTGTATTATTGGCGTATTGGTTTTTGTACTGTTAGTGCTTAGTGTATTTTTAGTTAAATGTCTTTCTTAGTTCATATCTTAGATCTTATTAGCTTTTTGTTACATTTTATACTTTTGTTGGGTGTAACTGGGGCCCTGTGTACGCAATTTCATGCCACCACATGTGGTGCGTATGACAAATAAAGAAACTGACTCTGACTCAAAGAACTGATAAATAACTGATAATCAGCTGGCTACGCATGCAGAGTCAGTAAAGATGAGTTTGTCGTATTTGGACCCATGGTCTTGGAATGATCTGCAGCTGAAGTTGAGGTTAGTCTTTTAATTAATGCTATTAATGTATCATAATACTGTAATGTAATGTAAGATACTTAATGTTAATTGACTTTTTATTTTTTCTAAACATTTATGTTCAGTGCCCTGAGATGACTTTCTGTTGTGACTTGGTGCTTTATAAATAAACTGAAATTTTATTCCTTTATCTGTTTTTAAACAAAAACTGTCAGCGGTTTTAGTCACATCTTGCACCCGTGTCTTAAATTGTGACTTTTTTTTTTTAAACTTGCATTATATTGTTTTATTACCAGATGTTTTGTTGTAAATATTTAAATAACCTGTTTCAATAAAGGTTGAATGATTACCATATTTTTCAGATGATAAGGTGCATGAGATTATAAGGCTCACTGTTGATTTTTGAGAAAATTCAAAAGGATTTTAAGTGTGCCATATACATGTAGTCCAAAAAATATGGTATTAAGACTTGTTGCTGCATTTGTAATTGCTTCATTGCACCTTATCCAGGACATCTGTGTAAAAAATAGCTTAATAATCACAATGGATTTCTTTCCTGGTAAAATAAATATTTCAATAAACAAAACAGCTCATTTTAGTTTTTTTTTCTTTATTGATTCAAATTAAAATGTTTCTTATGAAGTATTTAATGTGAAAATCCATTTTGTTTTTCACCAACATATAATGCCTGTGCCTTTTGCAGTTTTTTACATTAGCACTTTTACAAAAATAGAAATTAAAAGAGAACTTTCTATTCTATTCTTTTCATTTTTTTTATAATTTGTCTTCAGTCTGAAATAACAGAGGGGATTCAGCGACAACTTTTCATATTTAAAAGTTTTTATTCTTCAGACTTCACCCAGAAATCTGAATCTGAACAGTAACCGAGAGACAGATTCAAACTTACAGAACGTTTAACCTCACTTCTGTTTTAAACGTAAAAATTAAATAAAAACACTCTTTTAACTTTGCGCCCGCTTGTTTTTCATCTTGGCATTTCTGTACAGAAAACAAAATGAGTCATTATATTTTAAAAAGCAATAAAATAAAGAAGCAGATTTTATTTTAGACTCATCAGTGGAGTCTAGACTGAAGATGCAGAAGCATTTCAACGTGTTCAACAGAGAAACATCTGGAAAATGTGCAGAACAGCTGAGCAGGAGCTCCGCAGAAAGGAGACAACAACGCAGGATTATCCAATAAGAGCTTCCAAAACCTATGACAAATAAATAAAATAAGTCCCTCTGAGTTGAAAAAGTCTCAAAACAAGTTTGTGGTTTGAAATTCATAAAACGTCCAGGCGTTCATAAACAGAAATATTTACATCAGAGAAGCAGAAAGAAAACTTGATCCAAAAGTTCCACCTTTTGTTTGGTAAAAGTGAGTTTGACACAAAGTCACGCTAAATATTTTTTTAAGTTCATAAAAGATAAAGTGATTAAAAAAATGTTACAAATCAGATTTTTGAGGTTATAATAAAAAGAAAATCAGTGTTAAAAGTTGAAAATGCTTAATGATTCCTTTAGCTGGTTTCTAGAACAAAAAACTCGCTTTTTACATTTTGTTTAGTAAATTATTTACAATAATAAAGAATAAACTTATTGTATTTATCAGGACAGAAGCTGCACTTTAAACAGAGTTGCTGATTGGTCCCAACTGAACATAAATATAAAATATTTTACTTTATATAGACAGGAAACAATCTGACGTTTCATCCCGTTTTCACTTTTTGATGTGAAAAATATAAAACATGCAACAACCAAAAAAAACTATCTACAGTAATATTTACAATTATTAAATAATAAACAAGGAAGTGGATAAAAGTGGCAGCTGATGCAGGACGCGGGATCTTTCTGAGGGTCTCGGCTGTTTTTCTGTGCTGCGGGAGAAACTTTAAAATAAGAGAAATAAGTAATAACAGCTCGGCGTGTCATAAATCATATTAACAGTTAGGATCCTGCTTCAGTCGACAGTTTTTATTTTATTTTATTGAGTCAAAACAGCTCTCGTCTTGACATCAATATTAACTAAAACAGAATTTTTAAAAGACTAATGCAGCTGACAGACAGCTAACCATTTATTATCGTCAACACATCATAATGATGCTTTTAAAAATGAATCGTCTCTTAAAACTAATTATTTTACATTGGCTACATGAAACCTTGAGCTAATACTCAATAATATCAGCTTAGTGTCTGTTGTCCAAGAAAAAAACTATATAAATCATTAGATTTATACAGATTACGCAAAAGAATCTGCAATATTTCTAAAAAAAAATGTGAAAATAAAGATTTAAATCACATTAGCAGAAATTTTTTGATTTGACTATTTTCAACCATCCTTTTTGAGATTAGTTGTTTTAATAATTTCTTGAGGCAGCCCCAGTATGATCCTTTAACACGCAGCAGCTGTCAGCGCTCATATCTAATAGAAAACATTTACCAAAGAAAAATATTTTGAAGGTTTTGTCTGTTTTTAAGGTTCTTGTTTTTTCGTCTCAATCAGAAAGTTTATCATTCGTCTGTGTGCGTGCTAATATTTGTTGATAGCATATTTAGTTTTAATGTTTTATAATCTAAAACAAATGTTTTCATACATGTCAAAAGAGCCACGGGCCAAATCTGGTCCCCCAAGATGATAATTTAAATGTAATATATTGTATCGCTTCAAAATTATTCACAAAGTTTTTATATTTCGGCTACTTTTGGTAACAGAGTTCGACACCCAGTTCTTCCTTAAATTCAAACCGTTCCCCAGATCTTGGTCAATGCTGCCGTCATTTCAAGTCTTCTTTCTGCAGCTCATCACAAAACCAGATTATGATGAGCGTGTTTCCTCAGCGACTGCAGCGTTTCTGCAGATCATCACACAGTATGTACAACAAATATACAAACTCCACAGAAACCTGCACCCAGACCATTAAACCGCTGAATATTTCACATATTATCTTCATGGTGACAGTATTAGTGGCGTATTGAGAGTTCCCCTTAAAAAAATATAAAATAAAAATAAATTTAAAAAAAGCCCAGATGTTTGTTTTTAAACTTGGACATCAGAAAGAAATTAGGACTTCTGCCTTCTCAGAATCAGCAGAAATGATTGTCAGAGGGGCCATTTTTAAAGATGTTTCCTCTGATTCTTCATCCAACTCACCATCACACTGATACTCGTCTCTTCCTGCTACCGTTACCATGACAACGCCTCTTCAGACTTCAGACTGGCTGATCAGGTATTCGGGCGTCCGTCTGCGGGCGGGTAGAGGTTGCTGTGAAGATGATGAAGACGAGGCTGCTGATGGCGCGTGATGCTGGTGGCGTCCTCTGAGCGACGTGTTGTTGCCGTGGTGATGGTGGGCGCCGTGCTGCGAAGAGGAAGGAGGCGGGGTTGGGTCACGGAGGGACGGAGGGACGGCGGACGACTTGATGGCGACGATTCGGGTGTCCATGACCTCGCAGTCCACCTGCATCATCATCTCGTAGCCGTGAGACGAGTTGTACAGACTCTCTGAGGAAGAGGAGCAAAAGAGTGAGCCGCAAGCAAATGGAACCAAAATGATCACGTCAGCCTTTTAGATACTTGGACTCACCGTTAACGGACATGGCTGGCATCACCAGAGACATCTTGGGTCGGCTGGTTTTGTTGTGGCTGATGGCAGGAAGTAGCAGGTGGTCCTACACAAACAAACAGGAGGCGGTTCGCCTGCTTCATATCCGGTTTTCAAAAACTGGTCCAAAACTGTGAACGACCTTTGTGATGTTTTTACCCGCCTGAAGGAGACCACGTAGAAGGTGTCCTCTCTGCGATCAATGGCGTCCAGGAAGTCGCTGTAGGTGACCTCAGGACCAGGAAGAACCTTCAGCTGACTGTGGAAGAACCAGAAAGGAGATCGAAAGAAACATATTTAAACATAAAGGTAAAAAAACATAGCTACACAGTTTTATAAAAAATAATAATAATAAAAAAATGTATCTATGGGACAGTGAAGAGTCATGCGTACCTTTCTATGGAGCCGTGAGCCTGGATTGGCAGATATCTGGAGAAGTTTGTCTTCCTCAGCTGAGCTTTCTGAGTCAAAAGACAACAAGAACAAAGATCATGTACAAACCTGACGAGCTGAAAGCACAACACCCCCGACAATAATCAAGTTCTGTCTATAATGTGTGGACAAGAGAGGTTGTCTTAATAAAATGTGACAGGTCACCTGGGTGATCTTTGCCTTCTTGGCGATCTTTGGTTTTCCTCCAGACTTCTTCCTGTCGATCTGATGTCGATGAACCCAACCTCTCAGCTCATCAGCCAGCCTGAACAACACACGTCAGATTATTCAGCTTATAATAACTGCAGACAGACTCACACACACGGAGAACGCACGCAGGGAAGGTTCACATCAAAAAACGGTATTAAATCAAACTTTGCACAAACTATTTACCAGATTACGAGGCGCATTAAGCGAAACAAGTTCATTTTGACAGATTTTGGAGCGCCGTGTACTTAGGCCTGTCACGATAACAAATTTTGCTGGGCGATTAATTGTCTCAGAAATTATTGCGATAAACGATAATATTGTT